>CM074722.1:38054535-38139535 GCA_037306005.1 Rhinophrynus dorsalis | reverse complement strand
GCACATATTGTTTAGTGTGCAAATTCACAAATTAACGTCACATATTCCGTTCACTGTGCCTAGCCGCAGATTAGCGTCACATTCTGTTTAGTGTGCCTAGCCGCAGATTAGCGGCACATATTGTTTAGTGTGCAAATTCACAAATTAACGTCACATATTGTTTAGTGTGCAAATTCACAAATTAACATCACATATTCCGTTCACTGTGCCTAGCCGCAGATTAGCGTCACATATTGTTTAGTGTGCCTAGCCGCAGATTAGTTTTTATCTTCCTTTTTGTGTGTTTTACGGTCAGTCTGTAAAAATGGCGTACTACGGGCGAAACATCGTTCCCAGCAGCGACGTTGGAGTCCAAGATGCATCCAGACATCCTCCCTATGCTGTCCCTGAACCATTTTTGTGGTGTTTCCATCATTTTCTGACCTTTTCCTATGAACCAGGCACCCTCCCCTCATTAGAGCAGGGGGTGCCTGGTGTAATGCTCGAGTCCTCCCATTGACTTCAATGGGGCTCGGGTGCTCGGCCGAGCACTCGAGCCTCCGGGGGCGCTCGGGCAGAGCACCCGAACACCCGAGCATTGGGGTGCTCGATCATCACTAGTGTGGATGTGACAGAATGTGTGTGTATGTGTGAGTGTGTGAATGTCACAGAATGTGCGTATGTGTATATGTGTGTGTGTGTGTATGACAGAATGTGTGTGTGTATGTGACAGAATGTGTGTATGTGTGTGAATGTCTGTGTGTGTGTGTGTGTGTGTGTGTGTGTGTGTATATATGTATGCGTGTGTGACAGCATGTGTGTGTTTGGCATACAGTCTTTCTAATCACATTAAATGCATAGTCTTGAGGCTCTCCAGCTGTAGCTGAACTACAAATCTGAAACATCCTATATAATAATTCGCCAAGTTGTGTGTAACGACCGACATGCGCAGTAGACACTGCTGCGCGTGCGGCAGTCATGCGCAGTACAGACTGCCCGCGCCGTGGCTGATACAGAGCTGGGCGCTCCGAAGGAGCGTCCAGCTCTGTATCAGGCGAGGCGCGGGCAGTCTCCACTGCGTGTGACTTCCCCGCGACTGGCTGCCAGAGGCTCTGTATCAGCCAAGGTGCGGGCAGTCTCCATTGCGTGTGACTGCCCCGCGACCGGCTGCCAGAGGCACTGTGGCCCGTGTAATGGGCTGTTCAACTAGTAACACATATTTCCTTTCCCTGAATTGCACATGTCCAACAACAAGCTCACAGCCTGCTAGCCTGACATCATCCCAGCGCTAGCGCAAAATAATTTCTCTGGGTTTCTATTTGACAGAGCAGCATTACAAACAGAATATGTCTCCTCTTTAACTTTAATGCATCCTATATCTTTAAATTCTGCTTTTGTTTTTTTAGTACAAGTGATTGAAATCTGTTCTTTGGCTTTGTCTGTCACATAACAAATTTAAACCACTTGTGCTGACCATGAAAAATGTGTTAGCAAGTAGAGTGAAGTTGTCCTTTGCCCACAACACTTACTTCCTGTTTAAGTGACACTGACACATATTCATGATGATGTCAAGTGGCAGATGTGTATGATAGTGGTGGGTGACTGGCGTGGTGTGATTGGTGGGACCTTGACAAACTGCATCCACCCCAGGAGGAGAGGCCCTGCACTGCTCCACCTTTCCCCTCCCTCTTGTGCATTTGCTGGACATTACTCAACTACTGTGTGTGTTTTTACTCTCTACAGTACACAACTGATGGAGTGTGATGTCTTGCCTTGGCCCTCAACAAAATTCTCAATGCCGTCTGCTGTCTATCAAGTCTGCCTCAGTCAGAGCACACATCAGGCTCCCAGTCAGCTGTTCAATATATTTATTTATTTTTTTTTTTTTTTTAAGTTGTCCACCCTATCTTATCACAGTTAATCCAAAAAATATATATATAACAAAAAAGCAAAATCAACAACTTCTTTCCCCCAGACTTCCTCAGCACAGAGACAATAGAAGCAAAATCAGCAAGTAATTTGGACCCCAGCTGCCTGTGTCTTGACAGTCAGTCACAGCAAATATTGGGGTATTTGGGGTCAACCTCCTTCCTCCCTTCTTCTCCCCTAGAGTGCTCCCAGACTCCCCTAATACAGAGAACAAATCTGCTACCTAAAAGACTCCCTAAACTAAGTTACATTTCCCCTTTATTTACCTATCTTCTCTAGCTCAAAAACATGCTGCTCTCTCCTCTCACAGACACAGAATGGCTGCTGTGAGAGCCTGACACCCTTGTATATGGCAGTACACAGAATGGCTGCTGTGAGACCTGATACCCTTGTATATGGATGTACACAGAATGGCTGCTGTGAGAGTCTGACACCCTTGCATATGGCTGTACACAGAATGGCTGCTGTGAGAGACTGACACCCTTGTATATGGCTGTACACAGAATGGCTGCTGTGAGAGCCTGACACCCTTGTATATGGCTGTACACAGAATGGCTGCTGTGAGAGCCTGACACCCTTGTATATGGCTGTACACAGAATGGCTGCTGTGAGATCTGACACCCTTGTATATGGCTGTACACAGAATGGCTGCTGTGAGATCTGACACCCTTGTATATGGCTGTACACAAAATGGCTGCTGTGAGAGCCTGACACCCTTGTATATGGCTGTAGAAAACTAGAGAAAACTTTCATGTGGTGGAGAAAACATTTTCTTCTCATTTATTTCAAAGTAAGAAGCTAGGCAAAAAAAAGCGGGAAAATTGCACTTTTTTTGCAGGAAATTTTTCGCCAAGCGAAAAGTGCCATTTTTCAACAAACATTACTTGTCTTTACAAAAATGGTTATAACATCTAGAAGTATGTAGCCTTTCTTCACTAGAAGTGAAGAAAGGCTACACAAACCATACCATTTTGGAAAGAAGACAACCTGCCGCATCTAATGAGGGGTGAATTGCCTTCTTACTCCAAGCCTGTTTTGCCCAAATGCTTCCAGAATGTGGCAATATAGGAAAAAAATTTAATTTTCTTATATTTCTGCCCCTTCAACTGTACTGAAATCTGTGAAAACCATGGCATTTCCAACTATATTCATTAGCTAGTGCTCTTAGGAGAAAAATGACACCCCATTGGTTTGGGTTGACCTACCTCAGGGGATGCTAGAAATGCAAAAAGACACCTACTACAACCTCTACATTTTCTAACCTTTTCTCAAACATTACTTGTCTTTACAAAAATGGTTATAACAACTAGAGAAGTGAAGAAAGGCTGCACAAACCATACCATTTTGGAAAGAAGACAACCTGCCGCATCTAATGAGGGGTGAATTGCCTTCTTACTCCAAGCCTGTTTTGTCCAAATGCTTCCAGAATGTGGCACTATAGGAAAAAAATTTAATTTTCTTATATTTCTGCCCCTTCAACTGTACTGAAATCTGTGAAAACCATGGCATTTCCAACTATATTCATTAGCTAGTGCTCTTAGGAGAAAAATGACACCCCATTGGTTTGGGTTGACCTACTTCAGGGGATGCTAGAAGTGCAAAAAGACACCTACTACAACCTCTACATTTTCTAACCTTTTCTCAAACATTACTTGTCTTTACAAAAATGGTTATAACAACTAGAGAAGTGAAGAATGGCTACACAAACCATACCATTTTGGAAAGAAGACAACCTGCCGCATCTAATGAGGGGTGAATTGCCTTCTTACTCCAAGCCTGTTTTGCCCAAATGCCTCCAGAATGTGGCACTATAGGAAAAAAATTTCATTTTCTTATATTTCTGCCCCTTCAACTGTACTGAAATCTGTGAAAACCATGGCATTTCCAACTATATTCATTAGCTAGTGCTCTTAGGAGAAAAATGACACCCCATTGGTTTGGGTTGACCTACCTCAGGGGATGCTAGAAGTGCAAAAAGACACCTACTACAACCTCTACATTTTCTAACCTTTTCTCAAACATTTCTTGTCTTTACAAAAATGGTTATAACAACTAGAGAAGTGAAGAAAGGCTACACAAACCATACCATTTTGGAAAGAAGACAACCTGCCGCATCTAATGAGGGGTGAATTGACTTCTTACTCCAAGTCTGTTTTGCCCAAATGCTTCCAGAAGGTGGCACTATAGGAAAAAAATTGCATTTTCTTATATTTCTGCCCCTTCAACTGTACTGAAATCTGTGAAAACCATGGCATTTCCAACTATATTCATTAGCTAGTGCTCTTAGGAGAAAAATGACACCCCATTGGTTTGGGTTGACCTACTTCAGGGGATGCTAGAAGTGCAAAAAGACACCTACTACAACCTCTACATTTTCTAACCTTTTCTCAAACATTACTTGTCTTTACAAAAATGGTTATAACAACTAGAGAAGTGAAGAATGGCTACACAAACCATACCATTTTGGAAAGAAGACAACCTGCCGCATCTAATGAGGGGTGAATTGCCTTCTTACTCCAAGCCTGTTTTGCCCAAATGCCTCCAGAATGTGGCACTATAGGAAAAAAATTTCATTTTCTTATATTTCTGCCCCTTCAACTGTACTGAAATCTGTGAAAACCATGGCATTTCCAACTATATTCATTAGCTAGTGCTCTTAGGAGAAAAATGACACCCCATTGGTTTGGGTTGACCTACCTCAGGGGATGCTAGAAGTGCAAAAAGACACCTACTACAACCTCTACATTTTCTAACCTTTTCTCAAACATTTCTTGTCTTTACAAAAATGGTTATAACAACTAGAGAAGTGAAGAAAGGCTACACAAACCATACCATTTTGGAAAGAAGACAACCTGCCGCATCTAATGAGGGGTGAATTGACTTCTTACTCCAAGTCTGTTTTGCCCAAATGCTTCCAGAAGGTGGCACTATAGGAAAAAAATTGCATTTTCTTACATTTCTGCCCCTTCATCTGTACGGAAATCTGTGAAAACCATGGAATTTCCAACTGTATTCATTAGCTGGTGCTCTTAGGAGAAAAATGACACTTCATTGGTATGAGTTTACCTACCTTAGGGGGCGCTACAAGTGCAAAACTACACCTACTACAACCTGTAAATTTTCTAACATTTTCTCACACATTACTTGTCTATACAAACCAAACCATTTTGGAAAGAAGACAACCTGCCGCATCAAATGAGGGGTGAATTGCCTTCTTACCCCAAGCCTGTTGTGCCCAAATGCTTCCAGAAGGTGGCACTATAGGAAAACAAATGGGATTTTCTTACATTTCTGCCCCTTCATCTGTATGGAAATCTGTGAAAACCATGGAATTTCCAACTGTATTCATTAGCTAGTGCTCTTAGGAGAAAAATGACACCCCATTGAAATGAGTCGACCTACCTTAGGGGTGCCAGAAGCACATAACTACACCTACCTGTTTGCTTCTTCGAAAATGGCTGCTTGTACTAAAATGTTCATAACTGTTAGAGTCATGAAGGAAAGGTATAAAAGGTATACCATTTTGGCAAGTAGATATTCTCCCGCATCAAATGAGGGGTCACTTGCCTTTCTACCCCATGGGCTGAAGTGCACAAATATTTCCAAAAGGTGGCGCTATGGTAATAAATACCTGTTTTTTTTACATTTCCACCACTTCAAAGATACTAAAATCTTTGAAAACCATAACATTTCCCGCTGTATTCAGTACCTGCTACCAATATGAGAAAAATGGTAGCCCATTTGTGTGGGTTAACATACAATATGTGGGTGCTAGGAACACGTGGGTAAACCTGACACTTTTGTTTTTGAAATTATCTGCTTGCACTAAAATGGTTATAACCATAACATGCAGGTAAGGTAGAGAAACAATGCCATTTTGGAAAGAAAACAACCTGCTGCATCTAATGAGGGGTCACTTGCCTTCTTATCCAAAGGCTGGTATGCACAAATGCTTCCAGGAGGTGGCGCTAATGAAAAAAAGGAATGTTCTTACATTTCTGCTCCTTCAAATGTAAGGAGCTCTGTGAAAACTATGGAATTTTCAACTGCATTCATTAGCTAGTGCTCTTAGGAGTCAAATGACACCTCATTGGTATGAGTTGAAGTACCTTAGGGGGTGCTAGAAGTAGAAAACTACACCTACTACAAACTCTGTTTCTAACATTTTCTCAAACCTGACTTGCCTGTACAAAAATGGCTATAACACCTTCAGAAGTGAAGAAAAGGTAAATAATCCATACCATTTTGAAAAGAAGATAACCTGCTGCATTGATTGAGGGGTCACTTGCCTTTTTACCCCTAAGTTAGTTGGCACAACTATTTTCAGAATGTGATGCTACAGGACAAAAAACAAACATTTTTTTTACACATCAGTCACTTCAAAAATACTAAAATGGTTCAACGACGTGAGATTTCCTAGGAGGACTTCTTGCCAGCCTAAGAAAAATGTTACCCCACTGCTGTGGGTTGACATACCAATTTGGGTGACAGGAGCGTAGCTACCAGTGAAACAGGAATGGGAAAGAAAACAGTGTATGTGTGATTTTATGGCTAACAGATGAAAGAAGCTAGGGCATCAGCTGGTGTACGTGCGGACCTGTGACTACCAGTGTAACAAAGTGTGTGGGAGGGTGAGGGATTAGGCAGTGTGCGTGGATATGAGCAGAGGAGCAGGGATGGTGGGGCAGTGTCTGATAGTCTGTATGGGGGATCTGTGACTACCAGTGTGCACTCTATGTCCCCCTCCTACAAAGTTTGATTCCCAGCCTGAATCTAGTTCATATTGGTACTTTGAGTCTACCAGTAGGCAGTGGAAACAGGCTGGGGGTAAGGCTGGGGAATGGGACTGCCTGTGGAACCAGGCAGGGGGATACGGTACATGGGGCGGGGGATTGGAGGCATTTTGTGTGCATGACACAGAGGTGCACAATGCACTGGTTAAACCCTTACTATTGGGTTTCTCATAACAAATATCAAAGGATACCATATTGTGGTCATGCTACCAAAATGTTCCCTTATTATACATTGTTTATCACATCAGAATAGTGTGAGAGCACTAGGTCAAGCAAGGCCTCTCTTCTAGTTGGCTCCTCTACTAGTTGAGACATAAAATTATCATTTATCATACTTACAAAATGATTTCCCTTTGTTGTGCCAGAAGTCATATTGCTCCAGTCAATTTCAGGATAGTTGAAATCTCCCATTATAATTACCTTTGCTGACCTAGGAGCCTTTTCCATTTGCAGTAAAAGTTGTGTAACATATGTTATATGGGCATTCTTCTTATTATTATTGTTATATTTATTTTAAATATATTGATCCCTCCTGACACCTCCTGACACCCCCTAGCATGGATCACCTCTCCGTGATTGACCCGGTTCTGGCTGAAGACCCTGCTCCGAGATTGACCCGGTTCTGGTTGATGACCCCTGCTCCATGTTTGACCCGGTTCTGGCTGACGACCCTGTTCCGAGATTGACCCGGTTCTGGCTGACGACCCCTGCTCCGTGATTGACCCGTTTCTGTCTGACGACCCTGCTTCGTGATTGACCCGGTTCTGGCGGACGACCCTGCTTCGTGATTGACCCTGTTCTTCGGCTGTTGTTCCTGCTGCAGTATTGATCCGGTTCCGGTTGTCGCTTCGGTCCTGTCTGCTGTTCCGGTGTTCCAGTATTGCTCCAGTCGCTTCAGCGACATTCTGAACTGTTTAAGTGACTCGCTGTTCCTCTCACTATCATCTAGCTGTAGCCTGAGGTTGCTTTGCCATCCGCTGTTTGCTAAGCTGTTCTCTCCTGTACAGAACCACTTAACCCGTGCAGTGCCTGTAGTCTCCAGTCTCGTGCCTCCTTTATCGCTTGCCAAGCATACGGTTACCCGTTTGAGCCGCTACTCTGAGTACCTCTATTACAGCCATATTATCTCCCGCAGAGCACCGTCTGTCCGGTGTTCGGTGTGCACTGTGACCGCGCCGGCTGGCGCTGGTAGTCTGTTCGCTCTTGCTGTGAGAATTGAGTGCGCCACGGAAGGGTGTCCTGGCTCCGGCCTACATACGCTCAGAGGGTACGCTATCCACTGCACTTCCCAGTGCTTCGGCTCTTGGTAGCTTGGGCAGTAACCGTCAGTATTGGCACCCAAGGGGTGTCAGGGCACAATCCATTTGGCACACACAGGGTTACTACTATTTTCAGTTAAGGGTGATTCTGGTTCTGGTTACTTCAGCTCTGGCAGTAGCATTCCTCTTAAGCCCACGGAGGTGGTATTGGCTCAGCTCTGGGCACTTGTGTGCATTCCTATTCCAACTTGAGAGTGAATTCAGTGCAGACACTTTACTCCTTTTCCGCTATTCAGAGACTGTGTTCCAGAGACTGCTAATATCCTGGGCGTTGGCCAACCAGACTGAGTCTCTCCTATTGCACCTGTTAACCCTTTGGGGTTATTCCCCGTCCTTATATAGCACGTATTCCTACCTCTGTATTGCATTCACTTGTCTGTAATTGCATTACTGTTATTCCTGTGCTGAACCCTAGGGGCATTGTTTTACATTCCAGATTCAATAAAACTGTGTTTTTACTTCATACCCTGGTCTGAGTGTCAGAAAACCGTTACAGTACGAAAGGGCCATGACCTCAGACGGGAGAAGTGACAGTAATACACAGAACCTCCACTGGAGGATGGATGTTCACGAGCAACGCCTAGACCAATTGGCACTGGCCATGCAAACCTTGCTTGAACGTACGGTACACCTCCATAAACCGAATCAAAATTCGGTGGTACCCCCAGTCATGACACCGGATAATACTACTGGGCAATTATTGGCTCCCTCTAGAAGTTTTACGGCAGCGGCGCCGTTACCGCTAAGATATGATGATGAACCCACACTGTGCAGAGGTTTCCTAAACCAACTAGAGATATTCCTAGAACTCACACCCCATGCTTTTCCGAATGACCGTAGCAAGGTGGGGTTCATGATATCTGTTTTAACTGGCAAAGCCCTGGCATGGGCTAATCCTTTATGGGAGCAGACTAAACCCTGTACTCTGAGTTTTAACGAATTTGTCAGACAGTTTCGCAGAGTATTCCAGATACCAGGGTAAGCCACCTCTGCGGCAAAAAAATTGATGGTAATACAGATCGGCAATCGCACTGTGGCTGAGTATGCAATAGAATTTCGGATTCTAGCTGCAGAGTGGCCTGGAATAATGAGGCACTCCTGGCAGCCTCTGCAAAAGGCCTATCCGACTCCATCAAGGATGAGATTGCTGCCAGGGAGGTACCTACTGATTTAGATGAGTATATAGATTACGTGATACTCATTGACACCCGCATGCACGAGAGGCACTTGGCAAAAAGGGCTAGTTCCAAGACCCATGGGCACAAGAGGTCTTTTAACCCACCCTCTCCTCCCATTCCTCCTGACCGGGTACCTGAAACAGGGGAGCCTATGCAGATCGGCTTCACTAGGCTGTCTAAGGTGGAGAGGGCTTACCGCAAAAGACAAGGGTTATGCCTATATTGTGGTAAAAATGGGCATTTACTACGCACATGTCCGGTACGTCCGGGAAATGCACGCACCTAGGGTACCTTGGGGGACAGGCCCTAGGTGGTGTACAATCGTCCCCAGATCCTTGTTCCAAGAAACCCACCATACCAGTGAGTTTTCTCCTAGGCGACCAAGCTGTGGAGTTACTAGCCCTGGTAGATTCTGGCGCAGCAGGCTATTTCATGGACCGGGCATTTGCTGAAAGACACAATATTCCTCTAAAAGAGATACTCCGCTAGCCATTGAGGCTATTGATGGCAGACCTCTAGAACCAGCCCTTATCACCATGGAGACTACTCTCCTCACTATGTCTGTTGGGATCCTCCACAAGGAGGAGGTTCGTTTCCAGATTATACACTCACCTCATCATGCGGTCATTCTGGGGTTCCCTTGGTTAATGCTGCATAATCCCCAGTTTGACTGGCAAACGTGTGAAATTAAGTCATGGTCTGACCATTGCTCTGGTCAATGTCTATCTCGTCCAGTCAAGATTATGTGTGCCTCTCCTTCTGTGCCAGCTGAGTACAGCAAGTTCAGTGACGTATTCAGCAAGGGTGAGGCTAGCGCACTGCCGCAGTATCGGCCATATGATTGCGCTATTGATTTGCCCCCGGGAGTGGTGCCACCAAAGGGTAGGACGTACCCATTGTCCTGTGAGGAGACTAGGGCCATGGAGGAATACATTGAGGATGCCCTCAGACGAGGGATTATTCGTAAATCATCCTCTCCGGCAGGTGCTGGGGTTTTTTTCGTGAAAAAGAAAAGTGGCGAATTACGACCGTGTATTGACTACCGTGGACTCAATAAGCTGATGTCCAAAAATGCATACCCCATTCCGCTCATCACAGAGTTATTTGACAGGTTGAAAGGCTCCTCTATCTTTACGAAACTCGATCTACGTGCCGCCTACAACCTAATAAGGATAAGGGCCGGTGATGAGTGGAAGACGGCATTCAATACTAGGTCAGGCCACTACGAATATCTAGTTATGCCATTTGGGTTATGTAATGCACCTGCCATATTTCAGGAGTTCATTAACAATATCCTCAGCGACATGTTACAGTCTTGTGTGGTTGTGTACCTGGACGATACATTGATAAATTCTGCTAATTTAACCCAGCACATCCAGGATGTTTCGGAGGTATTGCTTCGATTACGCAAGAACAAATTGTTCTGTAAACTAGAAAAATGTGAATTTCACTGTTCCCAAGTACCCTTCTTGTTTTTTGTTATATCTAAGGATGGCATAGCTATGGACCAAGAGAAGTTGGCTGCAGTCCTACAATGGCCACGACCCAAGGGGTTAAAAGCTATCCAAAGGTTCCTGGGCTTTGCCAACTATTACAGAAAGTTTATTCAGAACTTTTCTACCATTACAAAACCCCTCTCTGACCTTACGCATAAGAGCGCAAATCCCTCTCAATGGTCTGAGGCAGCTGAGATGGCCTTTGAAACCCTCAAAAAGCCGTTTGCATCTGCTCCTATACTATCCCACTCTAATCCCACCCTGCCTTTAGAGGTCGATGCCTCCGAGGCTGGGGTAGGGGCAGTTCTCTCCCAACACCCCAAGGAAGGGGGTAACCTGAGGTCGTGTGGGTTCTTTTCCAAAAAACTGTCTAGTGCCCAAAGCCATTACGAAATTGGTGATAGGGAATTGTTGGCTATCATCTTGGCATTAAAAGAATGGCGACATCTCCTGGAAGGCACAAGAACCCCAGTTTTAATCCTCACGGACCATAAGAACTTGATTTACCTATCCGAGGCCAAAAGGCTGTCATCTCGCCAGGCTCGATGGGCCCTATTTCTGTCCAGATTTAATTTCATAGTATCGTACTTGCCAGGGTCCAAGAATATTAGGGCAGATGCTTTCTAGACAATTCTGCACAGACATTGAGAGGGATGAGGCTCCGGTTCCCATAATTCAGCCAGATAGGATTCTGGCCACTATTCGTACCAGCATCACTTCGCCACTGGGAGAGCAAATCTTGGCGTCACAAGTTTGGGCAGCTCCTGAAACCCCAGTTGGCAAGTGTTTTGTGGACGAGCCTTTCCGTTCCCGGTTACTTGAGACCTATCACTCATCTAAGGCAGCTGGGCACATTGGCAGAGATCAGTTGGCATGGTCATTGTCACGAACATTCTGGTGGCCCTCTCTGAAAGCTGACTGCTCTGCATTTATTGCTGCTTGCGCCACCTGTGCCCATGCCAAAACTCCCAGACATCTCCCAGTGGGACTGCTCCAACCAGTGCCTAATGGGGATCGTCCTTGGTCCCATATTTCTATTGATTTTTTGGGAGAGCTGCCGAGTTCCAAGGGCTATACGTTTATCCTGATGGTGGTGGATAGGTTCTCTAAAATGGCTCCTTTCGTACCCCTCTCTGGCCTTCCATCGGCCCAGGAATTGGCATTAATTTTTGCCAGAGAAGTATTCCGCTTGCACAGGGTTCCCAGAGTGATAGTGTCAGACCGGGGGAGTCAATTCGTGTCGAGATTCTGGAGGGCATTCTGTGGCCAGATGGGTATTCAATTGTCCTTTTCCTCCGCCTACCATCCCCAGACCAACGGGGCCGCTGAGCGTGCCAATCAGGGACTGGAGCAGTTTTTACGTTGCTTTGTGACTGATCATCATGATAACTGGGCCGACCTGTTGCCGTGGGCAAAGTTCGCCAGGAACTGTGCGGTTAATTCATCGTCTGAGAGCTCTCCATTCCTTGTTAATTATGGGTTCCAACCCTGTCTACTCCCAGACTCATTTCAGTCCCAACAGATTCTGGCTCTGGATGAGCACATGGAGCAGCTCCGCTCCACTTGGGCACAGGTACAAAGGTCCCTCAGTCAGTCCTTCCACAGACATCAGTGGCATGCCAATCGCAGATGGCTGCCAGCGGTTTCCTGCCAGGTTGGGGACAGAGTATGGCTTTCCTCCAGGAATCTCAACCTGCAAGTGCCTTCGGACAAACTGGCCCCCCGGTTCATTGGGCCATTTAAGATTATTCGCAAGATCATTTCTGTGGCATACTCATTGGAACTTCCTAATACTATGCGTATTCACAATGTGTTCCATGTGTCATTATTAAAGCCCTTGGTTTGCAACCGCTATACTACCACTCCGGTGGTTCCTGGGCCGGTGGATGTGCAGGGCCAAGAGGAATACGAAGTTCAGAGCACTATTGACTCCAGGAGATTTAGAGGCAAGTTGCAATATTTGGTCCACTGGAAAGGGTATGGGCCTGAGGAGCGCTCTTGGGTAGACCACAAAGACCTCCATGCTCCACAATTGTTGCGCAACTTTCACTCTAAATATCCTCAGAAACCAAGACCCTCCGGCAGGGGAGGGGGTCTTTGAGAGGGGGGTACTATCACGGTCCCCGTGTCTCCATGTCAATCTTGGCTGAATTACCTGTGCATTGGAGGAAGCTGATTGGCTTGCCCAGGATGTTCCTTTATATGCTGGAGTTTGGGCACTTGTCAGTTGCCCTTTCGTGGTGTTCCTGTTCCTGCGCCTCGTTGCTGAGTTCCAGTGTCTCCTGTGTACCGACCCGACTTGTCTGTCTCCTCTCCTGATCCTGCTCGGTGATTGACCCGGTTCTGGCTGACGACCCAGCTCTGTGATTGACCCGGTTCTGGCTGACGACCCTGCTCCGAGATTGACCCGTTTCTGGCTGACGACCCCTGCTC
Organism: Rhinophrynus dorsalis; assembly: GCA_037306005.1. Lineage (NCBI taxonomy): Eukaryota > Metazoa > Chordata > Amphibia > Anura > Rhinophrynidae > Rhinophrynus > Rhinophrynus dorsalis. Next base: position 38,126,408 of record CM074722.1, on the reverse strand, counting down.
CGTGATTGACCCGGTTCTGGCTGACGACCCTGCTCCGAGATTGACCCGGTTCTGGATGACGACTCCTGCTCTGTGATTGACCCGGTTCTGGCTGACGACCCTGCTCCGTGATTGACCCTGTTCTTCGGCTGTTGTTCCCGCTGCAGTATTGATCCGGTTCCGGTTGTCGCTTCGGTCCTCTCTGCTGTTCCAGTGTTCCAGTATTGCTCCCGTCGCTTCAGCGACATTCTGGACTGTTTAAGTGACTCGCTGTTCCTCTCACTATCGTCTAGCTGTAGTCTGAGGTTGCTTTGCAATCCGCTGTTTGCTAAGCTGTTCTCTCCTGTACAGAACCACTTAACCCGTGCAGTGCCTGTAGTCTCCGGTCTCGTGCCTCCTTTATCACTTGCCAAGCATACGGTTACCCGTTTGAGCCGCTACTCTGAGTACCTCTATTACAGCCATATTATCTCCCGCAGAGCACTGTCTGTCCGGTGTTCGGTGTGCACCATGACCACGCCGGCTGGCGCTGGTAGTCTGTTCGCTCTTGCTGTGAGAATTGAGTGCGGCACCGGAAGGGTGTCCTGGCTCCGGCCTACATAGGCTCAGAGGATACGATATCCACTGCACTTCCCATTGCTTCGGCTCTTGGTAGCTTGGGCAGTAACCATCAGTATTGGCACCCAAGGGGTGTCAGGGCACAATCCATTTGGCACACGCAGGGTTACTACTATTTTCAGTTAAGGGCGATTCTGGTTCTGGTTACTTCAGCTCTGGCAGTAGCATTCCTCTTAAGCCCACGGAGGTGGTATTGGCTCAGCTCTGGGCACTTGTGTGCATTCCTATTCCAACTTGAGAGTGAATTCAGTGCAGACACATTACTCCTTTTCCGCTATTCAGAAACTGTGTTCCAGAGACTGCTAATATCCTGGGCGTTGGCCAACCAGACTGAGTCTCTCCTATTGCACCTGTTAACCCTTTGGGGTTATTTCCCGTATATAAATAGCACATATTCCTACCTCTGTATTGCATTCACTTGTCTGTAATTGCATTACTGTTATTCCTGTGCTGACCCCTAGGGGCATTGTTTTACATTCCAGATTCAATAAAACTGTGTTTTTACTTCATACCCTGGTCTGAGTGTCAGAAAACCGTTACACTGCTGGTTGGAGGAGGTGACGAGCAATGTGACAGAGGGTCCCCTAATGTCACACTTGCCATTTCTTGGAGACCTTAAGAAGGCAGACTGGCAGCACTAGCAGCAGGCACAAGCAGCTGATCTGTGTTTCTGCTGGTGCTGGTGGTGTTATTGTGGTGGTAACAATTCTGCCTTCTCAGAATCATATTATACAAGGACAATGCCGTGGGGGGAAGGGGGCTCCCAAGGTCAGGGAAATGGTGTGGGCTCCCTTGACCACTAGTCTGGACGCTCTCAATTGCTTCCCCTACCACTTTCCTAACATTAGTCCCACCAGCCGCTTCGCCATCACTACTACTACTAACACCAGCAACATCAATTTCAGCCCCTGAGTGTTCCTCCTCACAGTCACTGTTAATAGAAGGATATTGATTATCCCCTCCTTCACTCCTTACGCTAACAAGCTGCTGGACCTTAGTAGCAGTAGTAGTACTTGCACTGGCGGTACTGCTTGGGGATGGCAAGGGTGACTTATTGTCCCCTTTTGTCACACTTGGTATCATCTCCTCCCCCCCCCCTAAGTATTACAAGACACACCAGCAGCAGCTTCAGCACTGGTGGCAACAGGTTCAGAACTGGCAGCAGGCACAGTACTGGTGGTGGCACTGGCAGAAGGGGTATGCCATCTGACAGCCGGCACCGCACTGGTGGCAGCAGGGGCACTACTGCCAGCAGGTACAACACTGGTGGTGGCACTGGCAGCAGGGGCAGCATGTCTGACAGCAGGCACAGCACATCTTACAGCAGGTGCAGGACGTCTGGCAGCAGGATCAGCACATTGGCCGCAGGCACAGGCAGCTGACCTGTCCTGCTCTCACTACTAGTACCATTCTTTTTCTCTTCCCTTGACAGTAATTTCCCCCAAAACCTTAGGGGTGATTCAGGGGGACTGACCAACACTGATACTGTAATGCTCACTTCCTCCTCAGACTCAGTGGACACATAATGGTCCTTCCAGTTCTTCCTTTTATTATTTTTAATGAGCTTCTCCAGCCTCGGTTTTGCCTCAAAATCACAGCAGAACAGCACAGTACGTCTACCTCGATCTGTAGCTGCTTCTATTGTGATTTAATTCCTGGAATATGTCATGTTTTTATAGCAAAAAGGCGAAAACCATGTAAATCAATGGGCATAAACTTTCTAACCATCGAAAAAATGGCAAAATATTTTGGCCAATGGCCAAAAAATGCTAATATTTTAATCGCAGGTTTTGAAGCGGATATACTGTATATTGGTATATTATAAGTTAGTACAGACATGGTATTCTTAGGATTGCCCACCTATGGCAAATACTTTTTTATACATAATTACTAACATATACTGCACAAATACACAGTATATTGGTGTATATCATGTTAATACAGAACTGTGTTTTTTATGATCTGTCAACCCCTGGACAATACTTCTTTAGACATATCAACTAACATAAACACCAGTTGTACACTCACTTCATACATTTATTTAGGTGTTAGTTGATATGTTTGAAAAAAAAAGAATTGGCATTGCCAGGGGTGGGCACTCATAAAATCCAGATGTCTGTATTAACATATATACTGATGAACGGTATATTGGTGTATATGTTAGTACATAAATGACATTGTCCAAACCTGGCCAAGACTTCTTTAAAACATACGTAGTAACAAAAGCAGCAGTGCATAGGGCTGCCACCTTTTCCTCCAAAAAATACCGTCCATAGTTGTGGGTTGGTGAGGGCGGAGCCACTAAAGGGAGGAGCCGCTGCAAAAGGGTGGAGCCGCTTCAAAAGGGAGGAGCCGCAAAAGGGGCAGAACCACTCTGTTGCATGACCACATAGACTAAGCACTCTCTCTCTCTCAGACTAAACACACTCTCTCTCTCTCAGACTAAGCACACTCTCTCTCACCTCCACTAAGCATTCACTCTCTCTCTCAGACTAAGCACTCTCTCTCTCTCTCTCTCTCTCTCTCTCAGACTGAGCACTCTCTCTCTCAGACTAACAGAATATGCACTCTCTCTCAGACTAAGCATACTCTCTCTTAGACTAAGCGCACTCTCTCTCTTCCTCAGACTAAGCAATTTCTTAGACTAAGCACTCACTTAGACTAAGCACACTCTTAGACTAAGCACTCTCTCTATTAGACTAAGCACTCACTTTCTCTCAGACTAAACACACTCTCTCTCTCTCAGACTAAACACACTCTCTCTCTCTCAGACTAAACACACTCTCTCTCTCTCTCAGACTAAACACACTCTCTCTCACCTCCACTAAGCATACACTCTCTATCTCAGACTGAGCACTCTCTCTCTCTCTCTCTCTCTCAGACTGAGCACTCTCTCTCTCAGACTAACAGAATATGCACTCTCTCTCAGACTAAGCACTCTCTCTCTTAGACTAAGCACTCTCTCTCTCAGACTAAGCACACTCTCTCTCTCTCTCTCTCTGTCTCTCAGACTAAGCACACTCTCCTCTTCCTCATACTAAGCACACACTCTCTTGCTCAGACTGAGCACTCTCTCTCTCTCTCTCAGACTGAACACTCTCTTTCTCTCAGACTGAGCACTCTCTCTCCCTCAGACTGAGCACGCTCTCTCTTAGATTGAGCACTCTCTCTCTCTCAGAATAAGCACTCTCTTAGACTAAGCACACTGTCTCTCTCAGACTAAGCACTCTCTCTATTAGACTAAGCACTCTCTCTATTAGACTAAGAACTCTCTTTCTCTCAGACTAAGCACTCTCTCTCAGACTAAGCACTCTCTTAGACTAAGCACACTCTCTCTCAGACTAAGCACTCTCTTAGACTAAGCACTCTCTCTATTAGACTAAGCACTCTCTCTATTAGACTAAGCACTTGCTTTCTCTCAGACTAAGAACTCTCTCTCTCAGACTAAGCACAGTCTAAGATATAAATCAGGGTTTCTCAGGCTCTTTCCTCAAGTACTCCTAACAGTGTGGGGTTTTTTGTGGTTCCCCTGCCAATACGCAGACAAACAAATCAGCCTGAAAAAAGGATTTAATGAAGGTGTGGTGGAAGGTGACCCAAGCAGGAAACAGCCAGATCTCATTGGTGGATTCCCACATGGGTCAGCCATCCTTTGGATGTAGCGATAATCGTTGTTAACATCTCTCTCTCTCTCTCGCTGTCTCTCTCAGACCGAGCATTCACTCTTTCTCAGACTGAGCTCTCTCTCTCTCTCTCTGACTGAGCACTCTCTCTCTTAGACTGAGTACTCTCTCTCTCTCAGACTGAGCACTCTCTCAGACTAAGCACTCTCTCTCTTAGACTATACACTCTCTCAGACTATGCACTCTCTCGCTTAGACTAAGCACTCTCTCTCTCTATCTCTCTCAGACTAAGCACACACTCTATTCCTCAGACTAAGCACTCTCTCTCTCTCTCTCTCTCTAAGACTGAGCACTCTCTCTCAGACTGAGCACTCTGTCTCTCTCTCTCAGACTAAGCACTCTCTCTCTCAGACTGAGCACTCTTTCTCTCTCTCTCTTAGACTGAGCACTTTCTCTCAGACTGAGCACTCTCTCTCTCTTTCTCTCTCTCTCTCTCAGACTGAACACTCTCTACCACTCTCTCTCTCTCTCTCTCTCTCTCAGATTGAACACTCTCTCAGACTAAGCACTCTTTCTCAGGCTAAGCACTCTTTCTCAGACAAAGCACTCTCTTATATTAAGCACACTCTCTCTCAGACTAAGCACAGTCTCTCTTAGACTAAGCACTCTCTCTCTTAGACTAAGCACTCTCTCTCTCTCAGACTAAGCACTCTATCTCAGACTAAGCACACTCTCTCTCAGACTAAGCACTCTCTCTCTTAGACTAAGCACTCTCTCTCAGTCTAAGCACTCTCTCTCAGAGTAAGCACACTCTCTCTTAGACTAAGCACTCTCTCTCAGACTAAGCACTCTCTCTCAGAGTAAGCACACTCTCTCTCAGACTAAGCACTCTCTCTCAGACTAAGCACTCTCTCTCAGTGTAAGCACACTCTCTCTCAGACTAAGCACTCTCTCTCAGACTAAGCACTCTCTCTCAGAGTAAGCACTCTCTCTCTCAGAGTAAGCACACTCTCTCTCAGACTAAGCACTCTCTCTCAGACTAAGCACACTCTCTCTCAGAGTAAGCACACTCTCTCTCAGAGTAAGCACTCTCTCTCAAACTAAGCACTCTCTTAGACTAAGCACCCTCTCTCTCAGTCTAAGCACTCTCTCTATTAGACTAAGCACTCGCTTTCTCTCAGACTAAGAACTCTCTCTCTCAGAGTAAGCACTCTCTCTCAGACTAAGCACTCTCTCTCAGTCTAAGCACTCTCTCTCTCAGAGTAAGCACACTCTCTCTCAGACTAAGCACTCTCTCTCAGACTAAGCACAGTCTAAGATATAAATCAGGGTTTCTCAGCCTCTTTCCTCAAGTACTCCTAACAGTGAGAGGTTTTTTGAGAAGCTGGCAGATAGGCTGAGTGGAAGAGACTGACTCCGGATGTGTCGCACACACAAATACCGGCTTTTCAATTGCCGGTACAGTAGATATACCGGCACCGGCTCTAAGGTGCTAATTACCAGCTGTGCCGGTAAAATACTGGCTTGGTGGTAACCCTAGCAGTGCACTACATAAATTTAAACCCTGACTTTTCTTTTTCTTATAATTTATATGGCCCTTTAATTTGAGTGTCAGAGGTGTATCCAAAACATTGTAAAGCACTCAAAGGGTTTATGTATTTGACAAACATGGGGTACCTGACAAAAATAGATCTCAGCACAGGCAGAAGCAGCACACAGCACAGCACAAGGCCCAGAAGAGTTAGTAAGAGGCAACAGTGTGCTTGAGAGGCAATAAAAAATGTCAGGGAGCACAGGCAGAACACACCATCATCACCACACTGCAAATGCAAGTGCGTAGCTGGAATTACCAGAATTTAAGGAGCCCGAGCTAAATACCTTCCGAGTCTACGACTGAGATAGGGCCGGATTTGGAATAAAAAATAGTCCTGGACAATATGAAATACCAGCCCCACATTTCATCACACATTTTATTAACTATAAATATACAGATCAGTTGAATATGACATGATCATGTAAATTGTACAGAGAATCTGAATATCACAAAATCATACAAACTGTACATTGCGAGTATAGAGAATCTGAATCCCACAAAATCATACAAACTGTACATTGCGAGTATAGAGAATCTGAATACCACAAAATCATACAAACTGTACATTGCGAGTATAGAGAATCTGAATACCACAAAATCATACAAACTGTACATTGCGAGTATAGAGAATCTGAATACCACAAAATCATACAAACTGTACATTGCGAGTATAGAGAATGTGAATCCCTCAAAATCATACAAACTGTACATTGCGAGTATAGAGAATCTGAATCCCACAAAATCATACAAACTGTACATTGCGAGTATAGAGAACCTGAACCCCACAAAATCATACAAACTGTACATTGCGAGTATAGAGAATCTAAATACCACAAAATCATTCAAACTGTACATTGCGAGTATAGAGAATCTAAATACCACAAAATCATACAAACTGTACATTGCGAGTATAGAGAATCTAAATACCACAAAATCACACAAACTGTACATTGCCAGTATAGAGAATCTGAATCCCACAACATCAATGAAATAGATAGACACAATACTGGTAAATGTTTGATTTGTACAATGTGTCGCAAGTTAATTATGAACATAAACTAAAGAAAAGAGAATATCTGCACTACTAATCTCTTACCAAACTATTGTCATTCAGGAGTCTAGTGTGCAGAGTAGCATTAACCCATTCAACACCAATGAGGAATGATCTAAGTAATATGTCACTTAAGTTAAAACATAACCTTTAATATTCTTATTTAAAAAAATAATTTGTATTGTAAATTACAAACTCGTGGTGTGCAGCTGATATGACTTGCACACCCACTTCAATTTAAAAACAAATGTTCTCAAGTAAGGGTTCAGCTCTATATCATTCACAGGGTAAATAATGGTTAAGCTATCCAGTCTAAAGCACCCCCTCGCCTATCGGTATTTTTAATTAACCTGCTCCCACTGTTATGGAGCAATTCGGATAACTTATTCCGTCTCCTAAGTAATTGTAAAAAGGAAGAGACAGGATAGATATAGCGCCTAGAGCTCATGCTTAGAATTCCGAGCACTAATGAATACCTCCCGGGTCTGGTGTAACCCTTCCCGGTGCTACCGCTCTAGCTCTAATAGAGAAGAGGAAGAGAGAGAGATATAGAATATATAAGTGATCGTGAATAACGATCAAAGTGTAATGCTTTCAAGTACACTCTCTATTGTGGCACTTTGAACTAAGAGCTGCTTGATTTAACCCTTTAATGTCCCTACACATTTCGCCGCACTACAGGCGGCTTCGTCAGGGGAAGCTTATGAGCCGGAGCCACCGTGAAGCCAACTATTTAAGGCCTCTTTTAGTTGGAGGCAGGTCCAGGTGACGCTGATCATGTCTCCTCCTTCTCCCTATGCGACTTGATCACAGTCTGGGAGGTTTTTTATAATACATAATGCAGGGTAAAGAGAACCGATATAGTAATTGAAGAATAGATATATGAGTGATACTTCGTTACAAGTAAAACCATTAAAGATAATACAGGTACTGAACATTCTTCTAGCTGCAAGATAATGCATCAGTAATATGCTAAATGAAAGCCATATGCCTACGTGCTAGAATATAGTCTTCTTAACCTATCACTACCATACTGGTGAGGCTCATCTAGATATTACTTGAAGAGTCTTGCCCATTATAAGATATTAAAATGGTACTAGCCCCAATATATCTGTATGCTTACAACACTCATAACTTAAATAAAAGGTCATACTGGTAACATCCTGCAAATAAAAAGGCATAATCTTCATTCTCCCCATGAAACTCTTAAAGTGAAAGCATATTAATAAATCCATATTATAGTTCAGGTGTTTCAGGATTATGGAAAAGAAGTAAACTTTTTTTTTTTTTTTGGAAAAGAAGTAAAAAAAATTTTAGTCATTAATGAAAGGGTGAAAGGTAAAACCTTCATTTAACCCTTTTGGTGCCTTAGTTCCCAAAAGATATATCCATTTAGACTCATTTTTCAAAAGAATTCTATCCAAATCACCCTTCCTTTGAGTTAGTTGGAATTTTTTAATTCCCTTGAAAGACATCACTGAGAGATCTCCTTTATGATAGATGTTAGATTGTTTGGCTATTGGTTTATCTCGATCATTACGAACATCATCCACATGTTCTAGTATTCTACGTCTAATTCCGCGCTTTGTTTTCCCAACATGCTTCTTACCACAGTGACAGTTCATGAGATAAATGACTCCTGTGGATTTGCAATTTATGAATTCTGCAATTCTATATTTCTGTGGTTCATCAGTATTGCCAAAAGAATTACTTTTCCTCATAAACTTGCATGCTTGAAATCCACCACATGGAAATTATGCTTTTATTTTACTCTTAAGCCAAGTATCTCTTGTTGGTTTGGAGAAATGACTTGAAGTTAATATATCTCTTAAGTTTCTGCCCCTTCTGTATGTAATTTTGGGGTTCAAACTAAGTACATCTTTCAGTCCTTCATCTTGTTGAAGGATTTTCCAGTGTTTCTGTAGAATGTTTCTCACTGTGTGATGTTGGTTATTGAATGATGCTATAAATCTGATCTCTTTCTTATCCAGAGTTTGTGGGGTATGGAACTTCCTCCCTGTTTTGACTTATTACCTTTTGATAAGCCTTTTTAAGAATTCATTTACTGTATCCCCGTTCTTTGAAGCGTTGTTTAAGCTTGTTGGCTTCTATTTATAAAATCTGACACTGTAGTACAGATTCTCCTAAGTCTTAAATATTGACCATATGGGATACTCTGTTTTAGTTGTTGTGGATGGTGACTGCTAGCCAAAAGAAAACTATTTGTGGCTGTACTCTTATGAAACAGGGTAGTCTCAATGATGCTATTGCTGCCTCTTTTCACAGTAATGTCCAAAAATGACATAGTGTTGCTATCAACCTGACTGGTGACTTTTAGATTGAGAGTGTTGTAATTCAGTGATTTAACAAATTCATGGAACAGTGCTTCACTACCTGTCCACACCATCAAAATATCATCTATAAACCGGAGCCATATAACTATATGTTCAGTGTTGATGTTATATTCTGTGAAAACCACACATTTCTCCCACCATCCTAAATATAGGTTGGCGTAGGTGAGGACACATGTGCTCCCCATTTCTGTCCCCTGAATTTGATGATAGAACTTCCTATCAAAGATGAAATACTTATGTGTGAGTACAAATTCTAATAATTTCAGGTAAAGGTGTTATGCATTTTAAATGGTTCTCTTCTAGTGGACAAAAATTAATCTGCAGCTTTTAAGCCATTTTCATGTCTCATGCTTGTATACAGTGATTCTACATCAAGGCTGGCTAGGAAGTGTGTATCCTCTACACCTATACCCTCTATTTTGCTAATGGTGTCTTGTAAATCACGTATATATATGAAGGTAAGCTGGTGACAAACCATCTCAAAACTTTGTCCACATAGGTACTGCATTTTTCGGTCAAATTTCCTATCCCTGATACAATGGGTCTCCCTGGTGGTTTGTTGGGATTTTTATGTATCTTAGGGATAGTATAAAATGTAGCGATGGTAGGCATAGGTGAGAATAAATATTCAAATTCCTTTTTGGTAATCATTCCCTGATCCAACCCATTGGTGAGAATCTCCTTTAGTTCTCCCGCAAACTTTTCAGCAATTTTTGTCTCTAAGGAGACGTTTGCATTCACTCTCATAATAGTCTGCTGTCATTATGACCACATTCCCCCCCTTTATCAGAGGGTTTAATAATTATGGCCTTATCTTGAGTGAGTTCTGCTAATGCCTTCTGTTCTCCTTTGGTTACATTATTTATTGATTTGGGATTACTTGATATATTCTGTAATTGTTCCAATGTCTTAAATTCCTTAGCCACCAGTTGTACAAGTGTTTCCACATTGGGTGAAATGGACATTGATGGTGTGAACTTAGTGTTTTTCTTACAATCTGTGAAGGGTGCCTTTGCTTAGCTACTTCGCTTGAATCCCCTGATTCTTCCAGAAGATATAGCAAATCAAGGCATCCTTATCAGAAGTTGTACTATGAGACCTATCTTTTTCCGAATTAAAATATTTGTACAAAAGTAGTTTCCTGGAAAACAAGTGAAGATCTTTGATGTGTTCAAATGATCTAAATTGATTTTCAGGGCAAACAGAAAACCCTTTTCTCAAAAGACTGAGGTGATATTTATTGAGGGATTTTGGGTGACAAATTTATGATTTGTAGTGTATCTGAATTATCTGTTCCATCATTATTTGTTACACCATTATCTGGTGTTTGATTTGTACCCCCATTTTCCCCTGTCTCTGAGTTGTAGGTAATGTTGTGTATTTTGCCCCTGATAACCTTGTTGAAAAAAAGTAGAAACAGGGGAAGAGGAAGTGAAGATGAAATGGATGATTTATTATGCGTCTATATTGTCTATGTTTAGCTCCTATTTGTTTGGTTTGAACACTGTTTTCAGAACTACTTCATTCTGATTCTGAAGTTACTGCAGCTTTGACACTTTGATTTTTATAGATTTTACCTTCAGCAAAATCTTTCCAATCTCTTGAACATTTTTTGAATTTCCTATTTTTCAGATCATTTGCAAGTTTGTCTATTGCTGTCGTAAGTTTAACTTCTAAATCTGAGAAACCCGGTGTATCCTTTTTTGTGTTGATATTAAGACGTTTCTCCTCAACTTCCTTATGAATTCTCTAGTTCCTCCTTTTCTGTTTCTATTATCAACTCAGTCAATCCCAGTGAGCATTTAGTTAGTATATTGTTCCATTTCTTCCGTTAGATGTGAAGCGGGTGTTAGTGGGCTACGTAGCCCCCTTGGTATAATCTTATTACCAAGGTAGCTTTGCAGACTGGTAATTTCCCACCAAGTCCTCGTCTGTTTTTCATACTTTTGGTTAATTCATTAAAGAGTGTAGTAATATCTTCATTAACTGTATCTGTAGTAATGTGACTATTAACTGTCTCTGTGACAAATAATCTGGCTGCCTCGGCTCGCCAGACAGAGAAATCAATAGGTGTGGAGAGAAACCCTGCCATTTAGTTCTCCAGTATCAGAAGAAAAAGGAATAAACCTCAAGAATTTCAATGAAATAGATATACACAATACTGGTAAATGTTTGATTTGTATGATGTGTCGCAGGTTAACTAATGAACATAAACAAAACGAAAGAGAATATCTGCACTACTAATCTCTTACAAAATTATTGTTATTCGGGAGTCTAGTGTGCAGAGTAGCATTAACCCGTTAACACCAATGAGGAATGATCTAAGTAATATGTCACTTAGGTTAAAACATAACCATAACTGTCCCAATTAGTGTCTACAAAACACACACTCCCTGTACAACTGCTTCTTCCTCCACACTCCCCTAACACAGAGATAACAGCCACATCAGGAAGAAACTTTGGCTGTCTGTCTCATTCAACCAAGATTGTGGGGTATTATGGATCAATCTCCTTTCTCCTTTCACTGTCCCCCAGAATCCCCTATCACAGACAAAAAAAGTCCTGCCTACAAAATTCCCTGAACAACACACCAATTTTACTTTGTTTGCCTTTCCTAAAGAGCTGCATAATTGTGCTGCTTTCAGTCTCCCCATTATTTTCATTGCAATGAGCTTGGTGGGAAAAGACTGAAAATCTGCACTTTTCACTAAAAAATTTCCCTCTCTGCGGGAAGTACCATTTTTCTCCTGTTCTACTTTTGACACAAACATTTCTGACCATCCCTAGTACTAGTGCATGCTGGTTTTAAATTGAGCTGACCTCCGTGGTCGGTTCAATTTATCCAGAGATGGATTAATACTCCATAGGGCCCTAGGCAGGATCCAAAATTGGGGCCCCCTCCAGCTTGCCCCCCCCCCATACCCTTGCCTCAGTCCTTTCTCAGTTTGCCCTTTGTTCTTCTGGGTAGAGCTAGTAATACAAACGTAACCCTTTGAGTTGCGTACCCCTCTGGCACTCAAAGAGTTAATAAAAGGCAAAATTAATGTTTTCAATACATCAAAAAATATCTATCAGAGCTTAGAACTGAAATCAAGCTACACTAGTGATATCACATAGCTTACATTTCAAATGGGGCTATGCTAGTGACACCACAGAGCTTACAATTGAAATGGGACTACAGTAGTGATACCGCAGAGCTTACATCTGAAATGGAGTTACAATAGTAACACCGCTGAGCTTACAATTGAAATGGGGATACACTAATGGTTCCACAGAGCTTACAATTCAAATGGGGCTATACTAGTGACACCACAGAGCTCACAATTGAAACAGAGATACACTAGTGACACTATAGAGCTTACAATTGAAATGGGACTACACTAGTGATACTACAGAGCTCACAATTGAAATGGGGCTACACTGTGTTTCAATTTTAAGCTATGTAGTGTCACTATTGTAGCCCCATTACAATTCTAAGCTCCGTTGTACATTTTTAAAAATATATTTAACCCCTTGGATGTCAGAGGCGTGCCTAATGCATTCATCTGCTCTTCTGTCACCCTCGTGAATAGCTCTTAGAAATATTGATTGTTTGGCACTTATGAGTTCTCGTCCTGATAAGAACAGTGATTTCTGAATGTAAACAGAATTCAGTATCAGCATTGGGCAGCAAAAGGGAGGATGCAGTTGATTGGCTACAGAATTGCTCCTGTTTAGTGTAATGATTATGACCCTATGTGCATAGACCATATACAGTGCATGCACTGGTTGTGTCCAGGGTCCAGCTGTTATCAGAATGATTGTCCTTAGCTAGAAAACCATTTACCAAGTCTCCAGAGAAGCTGGAACAAAATTCATAAACCAGAAAGTCTTTCCAGACATTGCACTCTCCCCAAAGTAAATACCCACTTTATCCTGACAACACGGAACATAGCACTTACCCAGATCTGTTTGACAAGCATGGTCAAAACAATTTAAAATGGAAGTAAAATCTAATACCGATCCCCCACTTAACTTTCTATTGCAGACTTCTATTACCAGCTCTGCATTCCTCACTCTGTCTGATAATGCTGAACACCAAGATATGATGTCATATCCCAGCACTCTGCAGTATCAGAGAGCAGGGGACAGCACAGGAGGTGTATGTAGAGGTCTGTGCAGAAGTAGGAACAGACCTCAGCTTGCTGGTGGGGAGATCTGTCTGATCTTCCAGACTGGCCAGCTGTTTTGTTATGGGACTGAGACAGTTCAGCATTGTGGGCTCCCCAACTAGACAGGATCCTAGGAAGGAGCCTAGGGTGCCTTACCCATGATCCAGACTCTGAATTTATCAATTCAGGAAAATAGAAAGTCCCCAGTAGTCTCTGCAAGTAGAATAAATTCAGCTTCAGCCGTATTATCAACATGGTTTATTGCTGTACAATAGGGAATAGGGAAACAGAAGAGTCAGATTCAGGACAGCCAGTTGTCTGGTGAAAACAGGAATCTGATGCTGTGGAAGAAGAAATATTTCAGGGTTAATTATATAATCCTTTCTTAATGATAAGTAGGGAGTGCAAGTTATGATAATTAGTAGTGTTTGCAGAAGAGAGCTGAGTTATGATCATTGTTCAGACAATGGTTATGATGAGGTGAACTGAGCAGTGTGTAAACTCAATCCTGGAACTCCTGGAGGATTATGCACTAAAGACTGATAAATAGGTGTTAAAGTGGTGATGACTTTTCCAGTGATATCACTTCTCCAATTCCCATGTTATTCTAAGGAGCCTATGGACTAAGATCACCAAAGTTGGAGAAATTATAGTGCATTGGCTGCAAAGAGTAACATATGAATTGGAGAAGTGATATCACTGGAGAAGTCATCTCCTATTACACCTTAGTGCAATTCCCCCAGTCTATGGACTGGATTCCACATCTGAGGGGAGGGGGCTTACACTAGGTAAAAGGGGCGGGAGGGGGAAACTTTATCATTAATTACTCTTGAACTACAACTCTCACAGTATTGAAATAGCACTCTCTATGGCTCAAATACTATGAAGATTAATTGGAGCTACTGTTTTTGTGAAACATTACTATCACTTTAAAGCCATCTACTGTACATTACAAAAACCAAGTCAAGCAAGTCTTTCTTTGCAATACATTGCATGATGTGAATATATAGAGAAGAGGGGAGCAACTTGAGACCTCCAACTGTTAATGGACTACAACTCACATCATCTTTCAGCAGCTGTTGGATGGGCCTCATGTTACCCACCTCTGGTACAGGGTATCTGATAGGAAATGTTATCAGTTAAATATGATACTTTACAGAAAAATGGAAGGAGCTGTACATACTCATTAACTGGTGTCCATGCTACTGCCTGAAATTCACTATTTTTTTTCTTCTTATTGTGTGTGTAGGTGTGTATATGTGTGTGTGTAGGTGTGCATATGTCTATTTGTGTGTGTATGTGTGTATGCCAGCAACTCACATGTCCACCTCCATGGACATGACATTCAGAACTAACTGAAGATGTTATCTACTGAACAAAGGGAAAAGGACACAATTCATTGGGGACATTAGGATTTCTGGTCTACAGTGAGGAACATGGTGGGGATGTTATTAGGAGGTGTTACTCATCCTTTGCAGTTCAGTGGGCAGGAGGGAAAGGAAAGTATAAAGGGGTCATGGGCTGTTTACTTACAAATGGAAGTAGGCGTATAGTTGAAAAAGAAACGCGTCAGGATTATACGACGCATTCAAATACATCAAACTTGTTCTGGTTCATTTCATCCAGTTCTTCTCTGCAAAAGTAAAGAAAAAACAGTCATTATATAAAAACAAATCTGTCCCTGCACGGTTTACCATGACCCAGTCACACTAATTTTATCTGAGAAAAAACGTCCCTCTGAAAGACCCCACATGAAGTGAAGGCAAAGGGTATCTGAAGGTAAATCTTATATGTTAAATCTGATCCTTTATAGGAAAATGCAATGAGTTGTACATACTGTTCGACTGATGACAATCTTGATTCCTCAAATTTGTCATTGTGTTCTTCAAAGTCTGGCTTGTATGGAGGTGGGAGCATCTTCTTTTCACCCTAGGAATAATAGAGAGATATCAGGTGTGAAACAAATACATGCACTGGGATACATTCTGACTCAGAACCATCTTGTATGTGACATATGTTATTGAATTCCATTGTAATTTCGAGAATTTTACAGAAACTCATATGTAATATGCAGAAGCACATGCTTGTGTTGGTAAGTGGGTTTGGCTGAGGAAACCAAGGGGAGGGCTGAAATGATGGGTATGGGGATACTGGGAAGTGTGGAAGTTGTTTGAAGCAGAAATGAAAAGGGAAAGGAAGGAAAAGCCAACAAGGAAACACAATCCTGTTGGATGGATGTTAGCAGGGATTGTCATAAACACATTTCAGTAAGTAGAAATAAGAGGAAAATTGTTTATTTATTCTCCCTCAGGAATCCATGTGGGAAATCCTCCTGCAGCAATGTTCACTGAGTGAGAATAATAATAATGTGTGTGTACAAGACTTCCACTGATGGGAACACAAAGGTGCGTGGAAGTGAAGCATGTCATGGAGAATGTTGATTCAGACAGGGAGTGTGTGTGATAAGGGAGGAGTAAAGGGAAAGGGCTTAGAAAGAGTTGGCAGCAGGAAGTGGACTGCTGTTTTAAGGAAGAGAGGAAAAAGAGAAGCATCCCTCCCTATTATGTTGTTGTTGTTTTGGTTGTGTGTCACAGCGGGACAGATAATCCTTTCATGGTGTGGTAAAGTTAGGGGATTTTATCCTCGAGCAGAAACCCTTTGGGAGTTTGTCCCGGGCTTAGGTTGTGGCTGGTGACATTACCCATTGAAGCTAAAGTGGATGACCAATGGGGTAATTCATTGTGAGTCAGCGGTAAGTGCTAAAGAGTGGTGGAGTCAGCTTTAAGTGCTGAAGAGTGGTGGAGTCAGCTGTAAGTGCTTAAGAATATGATGATTCTAGCATGAGCCCGTGCAATTTGGCCATGCTTGATTACAAGGAATGTGGCTTGGCAAGGACTGTCAGTTAATGATTGATTATTGATTAATGACTAATTAATTATTATTATGATTGAATAAGAACAGTAATAATAATTTGATTGGAAGTAATTAAATAAAGCTGTTGCCTTTTGTAACCTAAAAGATGATGTGTCTGTGTTTATTTGATGGATCACACCCTCTCCTTATGACATGTATGTATGAATATGTGAACATGTGTGTGTGTTCCAGACAGAGTGAATGCCAGTGTATGGAAAGCAATGCATTAGAGACGTGTCCAGTGTACAAACAGTTTAAACCAGATCATTAGTGCTGCCATTCAATAAACTAAAGGGCACAATTTGGGAGTAAAACCAAACCAAATGTGTCCCGATGAGATTTTAACCCAATGCGTTCTGGACTGGTCTCTACACATTGCAAAACTCCATTTTATTGGGGAGTTGTCCTGTGTATCAATGTTGGTTTGTAACAGAATTGCACTTCTTTAGTGTACTGAATTGGACATTTGATTTATAGAGGGAAAGGAGAATAAAAACATTTTATCTGTCAGTCTTACCATCTCCCAGTCCAGGCCAGCGAAAAATGGATGGCGTGTCAGGGACAGGAATCCTGGTTCAGGCCAACATCCAAGCCGCTTTGCTGGATCCTGAAAAAATAAATGAAAAAATGTGTTATTTTACCTAATTCTAAATTACCCTGAGAATTTTCCCCTGAAGTGAATTTCAGGACACTTCTGATAAACATTCTGAATGATTACACTGGTTCCTGAGAGGCTTCACACAGTGACAATTTTATCAACATCCTGACCACGATATACCAGTGACAGGCACAGGCATAGACACCCCAATCCACCAAAGGGCCACACATTGTACTTATACATCCTGACCACGATATACCAGTGACAGGCACAGGCATAGACACCCCAATCCACCAAAGGGCCACACATTATACTAATACAACCTAAACAGAGGTTGAAAGAGTAGATTAACCCCTTCAATGCTAGAGAAATTTCCATCACATTGTTTTTCAAAGTGAGAGGTTTGGTTAACCCTTTGTGCAATGCAATGGATAATTCTCTGGCACTCAGTGTTTAAGGTGTAACAGTGAATGTGTAAAGGAAGGGATACTATGGGGTAGGAGTATACACTTAACTCTCCAGTTGTTGGATCTACAAATCCCTTCATCCCCAACCAGCCAACACTGGGGAGGGATTATGGGAATTATAGTCCCCCACAACTGGAATGTGAAAGGTGGCTGATCCCAGTTCTGAGGCAAAAAAAATAATATGTATGTTTTTAGGAAAGCAAAGTGTGTGTGTGCGTGTATGTGTGTGTATATGTATGTATGTGTGTATATGTCTGTGGGTGTGTGTGTGTGTGTGTGTGTGTGTGTATGTGTGTATATGTATGTATTTGTATGTTTGTGTATATGTATGTGTGTGTGTATATGTATGTATATGTGAGTGTGTGTGTGTCTGCGTCTGTGTGTCTTAGAGGACAATCATCTCCTCTTCCCAATGAACCAGAGAAAATATTGGGGGTCACAGGAGAAGCCTCTGAGGGCTGCATGTGGCCCCAGGACCACTAGTTGCCGACCACTGCTATAAACACTAGCATCAAAGGGCTTCATTTGCTCTTTAAATCAAATGGAATTAAATTTATGGTGCATAAGACCCATATAAGATTATGGGTAAAAGGCCCATAACATGTTAGTTAGAGCAGGTGGGTGCTAACAATAGTTGTAGCATATTTCCACTGGAACAGATACATTTTATACGGCTGGATTTTATCACCAATTCCTATAATAGTAATGAGGAAATGTGGCGATAAAATATGTGATACATTTATCCCCTGCAATTGAATCCAGCCCATTATTTATTAACTAGTTGAACAGCCCCGTTACACGGGCCACATTGTCACAACCACCCGGTCGTGGGGCAGTCACCCGCAGTAGAGACTGTCCGCGCCATGGCTGATACAGAGCTGGACACTCCTTTGGAGCGCCCAGCTCTGTATCAGCCGCGACGCGGGCAGTCTCTACTGCGCATGACTGCAGCACGCGCAGCGGTGTCTGCTGCGCATGTCGCGCGTTACACACGATTTAGCGAATTATTATATAGGATTAGGGAGGAAGCATGAAGAAGCGGCTCTGTAAGGCTGCGAGAGTGGCAAGAAAGCACCTGGCCCCTCTTGCCTCTGCTTTTCTCTCATTGGCTGGACATGTCTCAGTCCAACCAATGGCTGACAGTATGTGCATCACTCTAATGTTCCATTTTAGAATGTTGGCAGGTGAAGTGGAACAATTCTCAGACAAACCAACCAAAAATGGGTTTGTCCCTGAATTGTTTGCAGTATCTTTACACATTAGACCCTCTATGTTGTCCTTATGCAGAAAGAAGAAGAGGTTCAATCCTGGTACAAACCAACCACACCACAGTTGAAGGGGGTGGCCCTGTGAGTGCCAGTAGCTCCAATTGTGATTAGGCACTTAGACCTCTCCCCAACATGGACTGACCTCCCCTTCTTCTTCTCCTCTTTATCACATGAGTGAGCAACCTGAGGCCCAGGCCAGATTTACATCCCAGGCTCCCCTAGGCAAGGCACTCTAGGCACCTTCAGATCTACCCATGGACACACCAGCACTCATCACATGATCCCTTCCCCTTCCCCTGTTTCCTGGCACAGACCATTGGCCTATAACAAGCAAGAAGGAAAAAAAGCATTAACCCCCACCCCCTTGGTTGCTTCTCAATTCATTGGAGATCTCTCTAAAATCCAAGGGGTTAAGTAATAGTCTGTAATGGGTATAAATCTGGGGCAGGGATATTGAGATTGCTCAGGCCATATCCATAATTAAGAGAATCCAGAACTATTTAGGGCTCCTCCCCTCAAAATTAGGTGATCTATACAGTTGCTTACTCTGCCTACTGGAAAATCTGAACCTTCTGAGGCCGCCCACCAGCTGTTGAGGACTACAACTTCCCTTATCCCCAGCCAGCCTCAACAGCTGGAGAGCCTCAGGTTGCCCATAGCCACTCTAGAATTAAATAGACCAGTTTTTATTATTAAAGAAGAAGAAGAAGGTGTTTGTGCGTTGGAGTATTAGGATCTTTATCCATACAACAGTGTACTCAGTAATAATGATGATGATGGACTATAATGGTCAAAACAACTGCCTTAAACGGGACATACAAAAATCCCTCATTCATCTAAACTGGCCTTTTAACTACTTGGATGCTGAAGAGGTCTCTGGTGCATTGTGAACCAGTGCCATGGAAATATCTAGTATATGACGGGTTAAAAGTCCCAGGTACAAATTCTGGAGCTGTTGGTTAGTTCCAGAATGACTGGAGTTCTTTATAGTCCATCAGTCTCAATGACAATAAGAAATGCAGAGTTACCAGTGTACAACTTACTTTACACAGGAATCCGTCCAGCAGCGAGTACAGCTCTTCAGACATGTAATGCGGTATATTTGGTGGCTTTGAAATGATGGCTGGTTATATGGGGAGATTAAAAAGTTAATGTTAGACTGTATTTATTCCTCCCCCCCTCATCAGTTACTTCATGTCCCCCAGATTCCCCTCACTATCCTGACTTGCCTCAAATGTTATTATTATTGTGTTACTATGCCAACATTTTACCATTCACACACATATGCAGGACTGACTGTAGATGTTATCTGCTGAAAGGTTATAGGGGGCATAAGGTTTTTCTGGCCATAGTACTGTAAGTGTGTGTATGTGTATGTGAGGTTGGGGGGGTTCATTACTAGGATGTGTTACTTGTCCATTAAAGAGATCCTCTGGATGGATCCAGTAAACTAACAGTGGACATGTCTACTCTTTACATACTATATCAGTAGTGTCTAAACCTGTCCATTTAATGCCAAATAGATATCAGGATATTATCCTTTCACTGCCAGGGAGGAACTGGGGTTAAGGAAATCCCAGTTCTGCATACAGTGTTTGAGGACAGGGTTAAAGCCCACTGAACAGTTTAAGATACCAGTGAAGTTACTGTTGTAATGAGAACATTTTCTATTTGCCACAATAAATGTAAATTTGCCCAAGTGAAGGTACTGATGAATCCCATGTCACATGATGTGCTAGTCATTCTACCCTATATAGATAGAGAATTCAACTGGACATATACCGTTCGCAAGTTCTTCACTGCCCACTGTATTGATGTCTTCAACAAAAGGGTATTTTCGTGTTGCCATCTCAAAAAGAACCAGCCCCAGCGCCCACCAATCCACTGCGAATCCTGTTATGTAGAAAATAAATTCAACATGTTATAAAATATTGAGATAAACAATCACACACGACATTCTAATGAATACTATAAGTAAGAACATTTACTGAATTTAAAGGGATAGTAATGCATAATGCTGAAAAAAATGATATTGCTGGATATATCCTGCAATCTGTGATTGGTTCATTTTCAGTGCTGGCCAATCATAGGCTGAAATGTTTTGGGAATGTTGATTTGTTGAGATAATAAATAAGCTATTTAATCACTGGCTGCTTCTGAGTTCTGAATCTAAAAGTTGTTAACAAATATCTGTGTAGGTGCTGCTGTCCTTCATTGTGCACAGGAAAATGGTTACGTGTGGATCTTCATCTCTGAAGAGGGTTTTACACTCGTTTTTGAGGTTGTTTTTATCAGGGGACTAGAAAGGGAGTTTTCATTTTACATACAACTCTTTTTTTGTGGAGGGGGAGAGGAGGAGCAGAGATGTAGCAGATCTCCACTAAACCTCAAGATAGGTCAAGAAACAACCCTTTAAGATATTAGCCCTCTTGCACTCTAGGGGTTAAAACTATTTATTTATACATTCTTGAACAATGATTTTATATGAAATTAAGAGGGAGCAGCCCCCCATAGACGCATTGGGAGGTACATCTGGGAATGGGTTGTGGAGCGAGATAGGGGCTAGTGACCCCACACTTGACCAACACTTTTTCTTATAACAATTAGGGAGAGAGGGATCCAAAGACTGTTTTTTTGGTTTTGGATTCATCCCATGAGGAGAAGAGGAGAGGGATGAAGTCTCCTCCCCCCATTGGTAATAGATCCACCCCCTATGTCCTGGGAAATGACATCATTGTCTTATGTCTTAGGGATCACATTTGTTAGTTTAATTGACTCCTCTCTAATTGATATTTGGGTGAAGAGTTTGTTGGTTGTTTATACAAATACCATAAAGGCTGTTTATTGTTAATTAACTCCTCCTTGCAGCAGGGGTGAAAGTACTTCTCACAACAGGGGGGCTGAAGAATGGGTTAATAAGTGGAATTGCGCATGTATGGGTGGTGTTTCTTTTTTAACATTGTTAACTGCTCCAGTGCCATGTGACTGCAACTCATTAAAGTGAAATGCACTGCTACCCAACATAGCAATAGAGGGGGTTAATAACTGATGTTTACAGAAGGAGCACTGCACAACAGCTCAGCAATGAAGTGGTTAAGATAGAAATGGAATAGGTCAGAAGGGAGGAAGTTGGCTAATTCATCTATTGTTTGGTTTATTTAACCCATATGTTGCCTTGTGGACAGCAAATTATTAAACAATTTATTGTAAGTCCTTTGGGCACTAGAAGGTTAAATGTGTATGTTCAGATATAGACTGGATAGTGAATAAACAGAAGAATAATTTCACAAAAAATCTGGAAAATGTCTAGGAAAATTTGGATTCTTCAGAATCCTCCTGTGCTCACCACCAAACCCTACACCAGACACAAACAGTTAATTCACCTCCATTCATCAGTGTAAGTCTGTGTGACAGTCCTTGATAAATGGGACGATATTTCTGCTAGGGCCCATGGACTAGACCTCCCTGGGTCCAAGTGTAGAGATATTAAGTCAATTCCAAAATAGAGGTTGAACTCCATGTAAACCTTAAGGATCAGAGGCGTGCCAGCTCATTGCTTCACAATGTGGTGCTTACCCCTCTGGTCCGTATAGGGTTAAAGGATAAACAATAACTCCTAATAATAACATCCCCCTAATTAACTTACTATAGCCATAAAATCCTAATGGCCCTATGAATTTTGCCCATGTGCAATCAGGCTTTCAGGTCAGGTCCATGCAGGCGGACATGACAGTTGCCAGCAGGACCCCAGGACCTGTCCAGTGCACATGGTAATCTTAACCCTGTATGAACCAAAGGGATGTGGAACATGTTGCTTAGCTATGCATTGCACACACCTCTAGTCTTGAATGAGTTATGTAGGAATAGGCACTCAGCCTGTTTCCGTTAAATAAAAGAAGTTGCCAGCAACTGTCATGTCCGCCCCCATGTCAGGAATGACTGTAGATGTTATATATCAAATAAATGCACAATGGCACAATTCATAGGGCCCTTAGGATATTTTGACCCCAGTAATGTAAGTTGATTGTTACTATTAAGAGGAATTACTTCTATAAATATAATTTTCCATTTGGTGCCAAAGCATGCTGCATTTGGATTTATTTTTGGTTTAACCAGCTTATACACCTTATATTGACTTAAACTGGACTTGTCACATTAAACTTATATTTCTCTGATTTGAACACTTCAATGAAAACCACCTATGTATCACGTTCATAGAGACCAGCAGATGTAAGGATTAGAGATAATGATACTCTTATTCCTGAAAAAGTGAAAGTGAGTCTCTCAGTTCGGTTTCATATCCTAACAGAAGTCTGCACTGCACTGAGATATTCATAAACATTCATTAGTATAGGGTACGGCACTCAGAGGGCTGACCATACAGAAATAAAAGGATCAATATTTCCTAAACTATGCCTCTGCTGGTTGTTTTACTAACATGATACACAGCAATGATTTAATGACATTTTGAAATAAACGAACGGTGCCAGGTCCACTTTAACACTCCTTCCCCACCTCCTCCCAGTGAAGGTTTGATTGTCTTTAGAATAACCTAAACTGCTGAGAAGCAATATGTAAGGATAGGACTTCCCTACAGTGGAATACCTTGGCATGGTAGCAAGCTTAGAGTACAATTGCATAATACATGAATAAAACCTCAGCTTTCACATAACAGTTATATACAGGTCAAATATAGTGTTGAGTGATTTTCTATGGTTGTGTACTAGTGTTTAAATATTCTATAAATTCCTCTTGTGACTACTCACCATATACATTCCTCATATGGATTTCTGGGGCGGTGTATGGAGACATTCGGCATGGAGTCCTGGTGCCTTCTTTTTCATTGAAAAATATCTGTAAGACATGAAAGGCAAAGTTATTTCAGATTGTGTGGTTCTATGGCTACCAGTGCAGTGGGAAAAGGCTGTTGGGTAAGTTTGTGTGTTTCTATAGTTACCAGTGAAGAAGGACAAGACTGCGAGGGTCAGGATATGTGGTCCTATGTCTACCAGTGCAGTAGTCACATGGCTGAAGGATCAGTTTGTGTGGTTCTATGACTACCAGTGCTGTGGGATATTGCTGTGGTTCCATGGACACCAATGTAGTTAGATAAGGCTGTTGAGTCAGTTTGTGTGGTTCTATGACTATCAGTGTAGTTAGATAAGGAGGTTTGAGGGCAGTTTGTGTGGTTCTATGACTATCAGTGTAGTTAGATAAGGAGGTGTGAGGGCAGTTTATGTGGTTCTATAGCTGCCAGTGAAGTGGGACAAGATCCAGTTTTTCAAGTTTGTAATATGAGTTTACACTACAAGAAAAGTGCACAGACATCATTATTGCTTACCTTACTGTTGCCAAAGTCAGTGATCCTTATGTGTCCCTCAGCATCTAGCAGGATGTTATCTACCTTTAAGTCACGGTGAATGATGTCACACAGGTGAAGGTATCGTAAGCCAAGGGACATTTCTGCCGCATAAAAACTTTAAGAAAGTGAAAAAAAATATTTGAACATTCTTTAATATGGAGTTCAACGTTTTGACTGGCATAATACTTATGATGTAACAAATCTGGTTGTAGTTAATGGTGATTTCTAGTTGATAAACACAGTAATCATTTGGAAACAAAAAAGGCTTTCAAAACCTAGTTTTGCATGCACTGGACTTCCTCTAGGAAGAGCTCTTATGTCAGTTTACTGAGTGGAATCACTAACTGCAACTAAGGGTTGGATTCCACTTGTAGAGGTGAACTCTGGTTATAAGACACTTAAATCTGCAGGTAAAATGTAACTCATAAAACAAGCTACTTTGTATCTGACTCAACTATTCTATTCCATAGAAGGTGGTTTTTCTCCTGACAACTTCTTTGAAATCACAGTGAACCTCATGTATAAAGGCAAAGGTGAGCAGTTTAGGGGCAATCCAGATGCACACATGGACCAATTATAACCTATTCAATGCTAGAGAGGTCGACAATACATTACGAAGAAATAGGGGAGATGCACTAAAGTGTGATAAAGAGGTGATCAAGTGGAGATAAATTATCCAGTGACATCACTTCTCCAGTTCCTGTGTTATTCTAGGGAGCCAATGCACTAAGATGTCCAAAGTTGGAGAGATGTTAGTGCAGAGGTATAGAATAACATAGAAACTGGAGAAGTGACATCACTGGAGAAGTCATCTGTGCTTTATCACCTCTTTATCACACCTTAGTACATCTCTCCCATTGTGTTATTGACTTCTAGCATTCATTGGATTAAAAGCTTCATTTAACTTAAAGGGATAGTAATGTCAGAAAAAAAGTATTAACTATATGGTATATACAATTAAAAGAGACTACTTGCACTAATTTGTATAACGGTTTGAGAGATATAGTAAAATGAAGTTATCTGGTCCCTCCCCTTTCTGCTTGACGAGCTGTAAAGCTGTCAGAAGCATTCTGGTCGCTTGACCAGATGTGGCTCTTCAGCAGCGCCGATATAACGATATCTAAAGATAAATACTTAATTTGGAACGGTCTACAAAGTGTGCCTGGCTTGCAAGCACACTTTGTAGACCGTTCCAATGAAGTATTTATTTCTAAATAGAGTGATTTCAGCTCTGCTGAACAGCCTCTGTATGGTCAAATGACTGGAATCTGCAGCTGTCAGCTAGATGGCAGACTTGAGTAAAACAGCCAGGAAAACGTAAATTTAGCAAGTTATATCTCTCAAACCATAAGGGTTTGAGAGATAAGACTTACAATGATGTTAATCTTTTTTAATGTCTACAATATTAAATCAACTTAAAATTAACCATTGCTATCCCCTTAATGGGAATTTTGGGGATTACAGTTCAGTTGATTTGCCCCAGAACTTTGGGCCGTAGGTATAGAAAGCCTAGTTGTACAATTCTGGGGCAAACCAACTTCACCATAGGGAAAAAATAAAAATATCAATTAATTTAAAAGGCACCCCTTAAATCCTAGAGATCTCAAATATGCATTCAGGGGGTTAAAAAGCCCTGTTTAAATGAATGCCAGTCTTGGCACCACAAAGTGTATATACAGCATCTCACCACAGTAGTATATTACAGTGAATATAATAAACAGATAAATTAAGTGTCAATGAAACACTCAATAAAAAAGAGGTCCCTCCCCTAAGGATCTTACAGTGTAAATGGGTAATAGGACACAGACAGTATTGTGTCAGGTACTGTGAGCTAAAGTACTGATTGTATCAATAGGCAGAGCATGGTGCTAGAGCTCCAGGGGAGAGGATTTCAGGGTGGATATAAAGATGGAAGGGGATAGTTCTAGATGTATGGAGAGGAAGGGGGTTCCAGAGGTAAGGAGTGGAAAGTGAGTGCAGTAGGTGAGGAGGGTGTAAACAGAAGGGAATTGTGTGCTGAGAGAAGATGACCGTGTACATAAGAGGAGATGAGGGAAGAGATGTACTGCGGGGTAGCAGAGTGAAGGGCTTTAAAAGTAAGAAGAAGGACGTTGTTGGTGATATGATTCTGAATAGGGAGCCATGTGAGGTATCTAAGAATTATGTGAACAAGTTCTGTGCTTAGAGGGTGTGGTGATTGGCGTAGCTGAGTTTAGGATACATTGCATAGGGGAAAGATGGGAAGCCAGGAAGCTAGTTAGTAGTTTTATGGGACAAGAGCCGTAGAATATGTAGTGGCCAGTTCTAGAAAAGGAGGTAATGCGTGGGGAGAAAGAAAGGGAAGAATGAAATATGGTCCCTAGGCAGTGTGCTGAGCTGACTGGATGAATGTAAACTCCTTCAGCTGAAACAATGAAGCTGGTTGAGATCTTTGAGGGAAAATGTTTGATTTATCCTAAGATGATGGAGAGCCATCCAGGAGGAAATGACCAAGATACATTTGTAACTGAATTGGAGTGGACATATACATTTGTGTATCATCAGCATATAGATGATACTTGAAACCAAATTAATTGATATGTTCACCCAATGAAAGATTGTACAGAGAGAAGAGTAGAGGACCCAGAATGGAGTCTTGAGGCATCCACATAGATAGAGGGACTGTAGAGGAAACTTTATTGCCAGAAGACACAAAAAGGAAAAGGTGTGGGAGATAGGAGGACAACCATGAAGCAGCTTTATTGTGGAAGCCAAGACTGTGGATAATCTGATAAAGAAGAGAACGATTAACTGTATCAGAGGCAGAGGATAAGTCGAGGAGTAGAAGTATATAGTGTTTTCTGGATTGTGCAATGTGGAGATCATTAATCATATTACAAAGTGATGTCTCAGTTGAGCATCCACACCAGAATACAGATTGCAAAGGGTCTAAAAGATTGTTAGAGTCAAGGAATTTGCTTATGTGGTAGAAGACAATGATGCAGTTGCTTCACTTCAGAATTGCATTACTCTGCTTTCTATATAAGGTCAAATGTCCCTATTTTAGCTGGTTATGGTATCAGGGTGCCTGGTACTCTAGCTAACCCACAGTAAACTAATATCAGATGTCTTTATTAACTATCTCATCATCTAATACACATGTATCCTATAGGAGTAAAGTGTAAAATACTCATCAAATTTTAGTGTATCGATTCAAATGTTATAATTAGTTCAGAAATGTGTCACATTACAGGAAATCAGCATTATACAGGGCCACCAGTGGATTTTACAATGCCGTTATATTACTATATGCTTCATAAAATAATCAGATGAAGAAATCATTTTAATTTATTCTTGGGAGGATAATGAATGGGATCATTCTGTGTATTTAATATTCATCTAAATTTCTGTAACCTGTAAGTTGCTAATCACGTATATGGAACCACAGTGCACAGTATGGTCTGATGTTGCATAAGGAAAAGGCCAGCACATGTGGCTTATGGCTTTATCTGCTGTGAACTGATATATTTAGGGTTTTATGTGGAAATGAACAGATGGAGCATTATAGAGATCTCCAATGCAATGAAAACCACTTTGCCATTCTATGGAATAAAATACATTTTGAATCAAAGAATTTTCATTTCTTTGCTCTAGAATTGCTGTCTTTTGCATTCTGCATAGAGTTCTAAATGTCCTGTGTTGCCTCTTCCTGTAACCACTGTAATTTGGTTGTATTGTATACAAGATCCTATACACACTGTAATGTGGTTGTACTGTATACAATATCCTATACCCACTGTAATCTGGTTGTATTGTATACAATATCCTATACCCACTGTAATGTGGTTGTACTGTATACAAGATCCTATACACACTGTAATGTGGTTGTACTGTATACAATATCCTATACCCACTGTAATCTGGTTGTATTGTATACAATATCCTATACACACTGTAATGTGGTTGTACTGTATACAAGATCCTATACCCACTATAAATTGGTTGTATCGTACACAAGATCCCATACCCACTGTAATTTGGTTGTATTGTATATAAGATCCTATACCCACTGTAATTTGGTTGTATTGTATACAATATCCTATACCCACTGTAATTTGGTTGTACTTTATACAATAGTCTATACCCACTGTAATTTGGTTGTACTCTATACAAGATCCTATACCCACTGTAATATGGTTGTATCGTTGACAAGATCCTATACCCACTGTAATTTGGTTGTACTGTATACAATATCCTATACCCACTGTAATTTGGTTGTATCGTACACAATATCCTATAGCCACTGTAATTTGGTTGTACTGTATACAATAGCCTATACCTACTGTAATTTGGTTGTACTGTATACAATATCCTATACCCACTGTAATTTGGTTGTACTGTGTACAATATCCTATACCCATAATTTGGTTTAACTGTATACAATATTCTATACCCACTGTAATTTTGATGTATTGTATACAATATCCTACAACCACTGTAATTTGGTTGTACTGTTTACAAAATCCTATACCCACTGTAATTTGGTTGCATCGTACACAAGATCCTATACCGACTGTAATTTGGTTGTACTGTATACAATAGCCTATACCTACTGTAATTTGGTTGTTCTGTATACAATATCCTATACCCACTGTAATTTGGTTTCACTGTACACAATATTCTATACCCACTGTAATTTGGTTGTATTGTATACAATATCCTATACCCACTGTAATTTGGTTGTATTGTATACAATATCCTATACCCACTGTAATTTGGTTGTACTGTATACAAAATCCTATACCCACTGTAATTTGGTTGTACTGTATACAATAGCCTATACCTACTGTAATTTGGTTGTACTGTATACAATATCCTATACCCACAGTAATTTGGTTGTACTGTATACAATATCCTATATCCACTGTAAGTTGTATTGTGTACAGTGTTAACTCATCAAACACCACTTAACCTTATAGAATAGCATTATATACCGGAGATGGTCTTCAGGCCGAGGTCCAAGCTGGCCTAGGAGATCAGACATGTTGCCTCCACTAACGTATTCCATCAAATAGCACAGTCTAAATACAAGACAAAATAAAATTATAACATTGGCAATCAAGGTAACAATGTGTGATTAAAACTGATAATTACAACTTTCACTTCAATTTGCTTAGCAAATGTATGGTATTCTTCCTGAAATGTATTTTTTTATATATTTTTCTGGCATTTTGTAAACATTGTCCAGGGGAAGTACTAATATGATTTCTCCCTAAACCAAGGAGCTGGAATCAGTCTTTTAGTTTTATCAAATTGCTACATTACTTGTGCCTAAAATGATCCACTTAATGCCGAATGGGTTAAGGGGAGGGTAAGTGGACAGGATATGGACATTCAGGGTGTGTCTCTTCTCTGTGTCTTGTTTTACCTTATGTATGAAATAAGGCATAGAGGAAAGTCACTTTATCCCATTACCTGCACATGCAGTAGGATAAGTGTTAGGGGTTTGCCGGCACTAATGCAGTGAATTGTGTGCACCACAGCTCACTAAAGCCATCACATGCTGTAACTCATACTCTGAAGTGCAGGCACTGGAGTTGGAGGCTAATCCTAGTGATTCTGCACTGATGGATTTGACATTTTTAGGGAAGTCTCATACCTATTATTAGTTATGTATTCAGTCACCTACACATTTGTCCATATTACTCTTGCAGGGTCTTACAAACTCATCCAACCATGGATAAATGGTAGATGGGATTACAGTTTAATGCTGCAAAGTGCAAGATAATTCATGTAGGACACAGATATTCAGGGGCAAAATTCAAGGGTAATGGAACTTTGCTAACAAAAACCACCAAATAAATACACTTGGGAGATATGCTTTCAAATGACTTGAATGTAGGCAAGCAACACAATAAAGCAGTGGGAAAAGCTAATAGGATACTATAAAGAGGTAATAGCAGCAGGAAGAGAAAGGTACTAATAACACTACATGGACACTTTAAGGACACACCGGGAGTTATGTGTATAGTTCTCTAAACCATATGTATGAAGGACATTCCCAAATTGAATGAAGTTCAAAAAAGCTGTAGGGTCTTCATGACAAATGGTACAGCGATAAAGACCAATGGAAAAGAAGAGGAAAAACTGTTATATGATAGAAACTTTTAAATATATTAAATGAGGAAAGAAGCATGTTTCAGTAAAGCAAGAAAACTGGAACATGACGGCAAGACTTAATGGAAGAAATCTCAGACGTAATGTGTTTAACCCCTTAATGTCCAGTGGTCTGGGGTAATTACCTTCCCTTAAGGACCGATTTAATCGATGTCAGCACACCGGAACACGTGACTGATTGCGTGTGCCAGTACGCAGAACAGGGGTCTGAGAGAAACCACTTCAATCCTGGATCGGTCATTTTAAGACCCCGTGTTTACATAGAGTTCTTCCGCAGAGCCGCTGTAAGTAAAACATATGTGACATGCAAGGACTATCACCGGCCCTTCAGGGAAAAAAAATGGTGATGGTCCTGGTACATCACTGGTCATTAAGGGGTTAAATTCTACTTTATGGACACAGTGATAGTCTCAGGGAATTCAGAAAATGACTGGAATAGACATAAGTGCTAAGCAAAGCCAAGATCCCTTCTGAAATGAAGGTGAATGCAGGGATATTTCTAATCAAAGATATTATATTTGTGAGGGGCTGTAATAGGCAAAAGCTTATTTGGCCCTTGAAAAAATTGTCCCTAAATCGTGCTGAATAGGAGGGGAGTGAGAGTTACCTCTCTCACGTGTTTCTTGTATCTTGGGTAAAGGGGTATCTCCCCACTTAGTAAATTTGGCCTTGGATTTACTGACTATTTTCATTTGAAAGCTACATGCTATAATAAAGATTTTATTTTGAGAAAGGAAGTTTTCACATTCTTAGGGGGCGATCATAATGTACACCTTTACATAATGTTCTCTTTTCCCTCCCCTACACAGGAGTCCACAGTACTTGTGCAGGATGTTACAGACCCGGCCAGTCACTGATAGATGAATAACAAATGTACTTACTCGGTTGGAGTGTGGAAGCACGACGTCATGGTAACCACGAATGGACAGGCGGATGTGTCACGCATTACAGCTATCTCTGTCATAAATCTATCTGGTTCCTGTAAACAACAATGTTATTATTACTAAAATGTAATCTGCTATTAATGAGATATGCGTTAATCGCCTGTTTTGCTACATGCTGTAATTCCCATCAGAAAAACTGGTTTGCTTACACTTGTGCATGTATTGTTTAGTGTGTGTTTATACACATGCGTGCATTCGTGTGCATGAGTGCATCAATACAAGAAGTGGAAATATATGGAAATAATTAGGCTTCACCTTCCTACAAAGGGATTTGCCTGTGTTCTATCTATAGAAGGAACTTACACGGAGAGGAGAAACACGTCTCCTATTCTGCTGATGTTCCTGCTGGGAGAAAACTTTACCTTTCACCCATCCGCTAACACAGTGCAAGTGCACCTTTTCTGAGTTACTCTATTAGCTATGCCTTAGGAATATATGTTAAAAAATAAATAAATATATATATATATATATATATATATATATATATATATATATATACTAGAAAAAGATTCTTGTAACAAAATAAACATATTATATTTTATAGCATACTCCACAGAAACAGCCCTAACAAAAATTACTAGTGACCTACACACAGCGAAGGACAAAGGATAATACAATATACTATTCCTACTAGATCTATCTGCTGTCTTTGACACTGTTATCCATGCACTCCTAATGGACACTCTGCACACCCCTGGAATCCATAACACACCTCTAGAATGGATTTCCTCCTATGTCTCTA
This sequence comes from Rhinophrynus dorsalis, assembly GCA_037306005.1. Lineage (NCBI taxonomy): Eukaryota > Metazoa > Chordata > Amphibia > Anura > Rhinophrynidae > Rhinophrynus > Rhinophrynus dorsalis. The sequence continues at coordinate 38,094,588 of CM074722.1, read as the reverse complement.
TCCAAACTTTCAGTGTTTCTTTTGCTGACACATTCTTGTCTCCCGCTCTCCCTGTGACCTCTCAGTAGGTGTACCTCAGGGATCAGTCCTGGGACCGCTTCTCTTTTCTCTCTACACCCTCTCATTTGGTGACCTCATCTCATCTCTTGGCTTTAATTACCATCTGTATGCAGATGACACACTACTCTACCTCTCTTACCCTGACCTCACTCCGGTTGTGCAGTCAGAAGTCACTCAGTGTCTCTTAGCTATTTCATCATGGACGGTCCACCGCCATTTTAAACCAAATATGGCTAAGATACAATTGGTTGTCTTCCCTCCTAAAACCCATCCACCAACCCCTTTCTACATCAAATCTGACAATTCTACCGTCCACTCACTAACCAAAGCATGATGTCTTGGGGTCATACTTGATTCTACCTTGACATTCTCCCCCCTATATCCAAGCTGTCACCAAAACATGTCGCTTCTTCCTGAAAAATATTGTAAAAATATGACCCTTCTTCTGTATGTCACCCGTAAAAAGTTCTCACTCAGGCCCTCATTCTCTCTACTCGACTGTTGCAAAATTCTACTCTCTGGTCTTCCAGACCCTCATTTCTCTCCACCTCACGCTGTTCTCAGTTCAGCTGCACGAATAACTATATTTGCTCCCAGATTCCTTCCCTCTCATCTGCTCCAGAAACCCCTATATTGGCTACATATAAGGTCTTTCTTTCTTCTTCAGCATCCTCTTACATTTCTGCTCTTATCTCACACTACAGCCCTCCCCATAACCTACATTCTTCTTAAGGGTTATTTCAGTCCTCTCCATACACAAATTAAGCAATCTCCCGGCTGCAGTCTTTTTTCCTAGACTGCCCCTCAACTTTGGAATGCTCTGCCTTTCACCATTCACCAATCATCCACACTCATCACTTTCAAGCACCTCTTGAACACCCACTTGCTCATGGAGGCGTCTCAGTAACAATATCCTTCTTGTGCACACTGACAGTCACATTAGAATCATTGTGCTCTTCCTTCACTAAGCCTTGTGCTTGCACTTATAATACTCCTCCTACTGTCTCTGTATGTTGTCATGATTTCTAATTAAATTGTAAGCTCCTTGGGGCAGGTTCCCTTTCCCAATATATGGTTTCCTTTGCTGCATTTTTCTCCCAGCTAATAATGCAATGACTGCACTTTACCCTGATGCTCTTACATACATACATGATAAACATGATTGTGCAAGACTACTAGTGATCAGAGAGTCATAATCAACTGTTATCTTTCATTTCACTTAATTGTTGAAAAATATTAACCCATTTCAGAGATTTTAAATGGTGACATATCTCATATTTACCTCTTGGGCCTTCTTTCTTGATACTGCTTTCAGGGCGTATTCCTGTTGGTCCTTTTTCGCCCGCACCAGATGGACTTTGCCGTAGCCCCCTTCTCCAAGGACTTTAATTAAGTCCAAGTCCTCTATTTTATTAGGAGGTGGTTCCTAAAAGAAGTAAAGAAACACAACAGTCTTGAAATGTTATAGAGAGCAAGTTGCTTGTAATTTTTGATACCATTTTATATAGAAATTTAAATGTTAATTTATAATGCCCAATGCTTTAAAGAGCTAGATGTATATTGTTTAACTCTTTGAATGTATTGTGTACTTTTCTGGAACTGAAACATTTATCGTTCTCTTTAACTTTAATATAAATTTGTAGAAATTAAGAAATGGTCTGATGAAACATGAATACAAAATCCAGATGATATACATTGGTTTGTTTGCATGTCATTTTACTATAAAGTCATCCCTAACATTAAGAATGCCCAGTACACAAATCTCTGGTAATATATATTTTGGAAATTGTGTTGCCCACCTTACAATATAAGACCCTAAACGGTTGCAAAGGCTACCAGCTGAACAAATAAATGGGCAAAATCAGATATGTAGATTTAAATAAGGTCAAAGAGGCAGACTAAGAGGTCATGTAGTTTTAAGTTAGCACCGACATATAAGTGTCTTTACCAGGAGCTCCTCTACTAAAGGGAGAATGGCTAATAAGCAGGAAAGTAGGTACATTTTCATGTGTATTAGCCTTTCATATATTTATCAGTGAATGGATTTTAGATATACAGAGTCTGAATGCAAATGTTGTTATCTGTACAGTAATGTAGGACTTTCTACATAGAGAGGCTTGATTAGTGACAGTAAAACAAGGTCTTTATAAACGATCAGGGCACACAGCAGGGTATCTGATATACTGGGTATTCTACTGCTTGGTTTATGTACCCCAAACTATATACATTCCTTACATCTAATAGATATGTCCTGCTGATCACCCTAGAGAGTTCTACAGCATATCCAGATGCAGTGCATTGCAGACCTTAATAACATTTAACCCTTTGAGTGCTGGAGAGGTGGGTAAAACAATACTACACAATGCATTGCTCACTTCTCAGGCACTGAAAGGTTTAAGTGTTAACAAGTAAAAGAGAAAAATATCATCATTAATAAAATAAACTAAAAAAAAAACTCAGCTAAAGAGCAGAAATTCAAACAATACAGGATTGAACATGGACATCGGAGTCTACTGCTATGTCACTACTAGTAGCATAATGGATGGAAATGGAACTCGTAACAATTGTTGCAGAGATGCATTAAGGCAGACACTTAGGGGGCTTTGTTTCTCACACCAACACTATTTGGTGTAACAAGGAATTGTACAAAAAGGATGGCTTGCATCTTTCTCAAAAGGGAACAGAGGTTCTCAGCATGCCATTCAGAAGTTTTGTTAACATGTATTTAAACTAGTAGAGAGGGGCAATTGAATGATACAGGATAAAACAAATTGCCGGCCAGAGCATTGCACAAGTGAATTTCAACAAAGTATGTCTGTGACACACAGGTCAAAAAACAGTAGACTTTGAGCCATGTGTATAAATGCCCGCAGTTTCGGGAACTAGAAGATGTGGACTTAGTGGGGATTACCAAGACCTGGTACAATGATAAAAATGACTGGGATGTAGAAATACCAGGGTACTCTCTATTGAGAAAGGACAGTAAAGGCAGAAAAGGAGGAGAGATTGCCATTTACGTCAAAAATAGCTTAAATCTTAATCCAATACAGAGTATGGAGGAGAACACAGAGACTGTTTGGATAACTTTACAATATGGGAATAAGATGGTCACTCGTATAGGTGTGATCTATAGACCCCCAGGACAAGCAGAGGAGTTGGACCAACTGCTGATCAGGGAAGTAACTAAGATGACAGTGAAAGGTGAGGTTATTATTATGGGGGACTTTAATCTTTCTGATGTGGACTGGAAAAACCAAGCAGCAGGTTCAGTCAGGACTAGAGATATCCTAAATTCTTTACAAGGATTAGCTCTTAGTCAATTAGTAGAAGAGCCGACTAGGAAGGAAGCCACACTAGATTAATGATTTACTAATGGCTGCCTACTGTAGAAGAGTGTTTGGACTCCAGAGATCATCAGTCTGTATGGTTTAATATAAAGACAGAGGCTGCATTGCACCACCAAAAACAAAGGTTTTAGATTTTAGAGGGGCTGATTTTTGTAAAATGAAAACATTGCTATAACTTTTATGGAATCCTAGATCAGGCCAGACTAAAGATTAGGAGGGGCTATAAGAAAATTGCTAATTTAACCACCAGTGTTGAAATAAAGATATAATTAACCCTCTGAGTGCCAGAGGGGTGTGTAAGGTTCCTTGAGTGGGTAACAATATTTAATAGCATTGTATAAATATGTATGGGCAATGGCATCGTGATATTTTGTGATCAAACTTCGTCTACAAGGCTCACTGTTATCACTTAGAGACCGAATAAAAAAAAATGCATTGGTCCTCCAGCACACCCCACCCCTGGACAGCGCTGTCCTTAAGAGGTTAAGATATACACTAAACTCACCTTTGATGGAGATGACTTTGGAGCGTGAACCTGAGCTTGGACTTGAATCACATGAACAGATCCCTGCTCATCCTAAAAACAAAATAGCCAAAATCAGATATGTAGATTTACATAAGGTCAAAGAGGCAGAATAGGAGGTCACATAGCTTTAACTTACCACTAACATATATGTGTCTTTACCTGACTAAGGGAGTCATCTACTAAAGGGAGACCGGCTAATAAGCAGGAAAGTACATACATTTTCTTGTGTATTAGCCTTTCATATATGTATCAATTACTGTGCAGTAACTTGTTAAACTATCAATGAAAGGGTGCAAACATACTAAGTGGTACCTTATTAGTCAGTGGGAATGGATGTTCAAATACATAATCTGAATACACATGTTGTTATCTATACAGTAATGTAGAACTTTCTGCAACAAGAGTCTTGATCGGTGACAACACATCAAAGTCTTTATAATCGATTGCGACACAGAGCAGGGTATGTGATACACTGGGTATTCTACTGCTTAGTTTATGTACCCCAAACTATTTACATACCATGCAGCTACTAGATACAAGCCTGCCTAATCCCCCCAGAGACTTCTACAGCATATCCAGATGCAATGCATTGCAGACACTAATAACGTTTAACCCTTTGAGTGCATGAGAGGTGATTAATGCATTGCTCACAAGTGAAAGATGGCCATAAGAGAAAAATACATTTTTGCAGTGATTGATGGATCTGTTCTGAAGCGTCAGTTAGGCAGCTCTTTACTGGAGACTCTTCATTTTATGTACATTGCATTCAACAGGGTGAGTGCTGAGGGTCGGTTGCACCAGGGCCCAGGGTCCAAGTGGGAACCATCTGCCCCAGGGCCCAGCAGGATCTAGCTGTGCCTCTCTGAAAATATGGGACTCAAAAGTAAATGTTTGTACCGGGCTGTCCAATAACCATTTATGCCACTATTACTCACTACAGGTAAATCTCTTTGGTTCAGACATATAAATGGAAGGTAACATCCTCAGCTTTATGACCTTTTTTTTGAAAATACTAGTTTAACAGCCCGTTACACGGGCCAAAGTGCCTCTGGCAGCCGGTCGCGGGGCAGTCACGCGCAGTAGAGACTACCCGTGCCACGGCTGATACAGAGCTGGATGCTCCTTCGGAGCGCCCAGCTCTGTATCAGCCGCGGCGCGGGCAGTCTCTACTGCGCATGACTGCCGCATGCGCAGCAGTGTCTACTGCGCGTGTTGGGCGTTACACACTATTTAGCGAATTATTATATAGGATTGTTACTACTAAAAATAATCTAAAAAAACTCAGCTGAAGAGCAGAAATTCAAACAATACAGGATTGAACATGGACATCTGCGTCCACTGCTACGTCACTATTAGTAGCATAAAGGACAGAAATGTAAATCTTAACAGTTGTTGCAGAGATGAATTAAGGCAGGCACTTAGAGGGCTGAAAACTCCAGACAACCTCCCCTTCCCCAAAAAAATAGGTTAATTAATCACAGGTCAGATTGTCTCAAGGTCATCTGCTGTAGTTATTTCATTCTGTGGTAATTTTCCTGTAGCATCACAAGAGGGGTCATATTTACTACTGTGCTAATTAGCTCCAGAGGCCAAACCTCTCTATCTTCCTGGGCCCTATGAAATTACTGGACTAATCTGGTACATTTTATAAATTTAATGGCAACAGTGGGTGATATATAGCTTGGATGAGAGAAGGAGAGGGGATATAATAGAAACATTTAAATACATGAAGGGACTCAACAAAGTGCAGGAGGTAAGTACATTTCAAAGGAGTAAAAATTTTAGGACAAGAGGTCATAGTCTAAAACTAGAGGGACACAGGATTAGACATAATGTAAGAACACTAACACTGACACTGAATTAATTGTAAGAATTATTAGTTTAAAATATTCCAATGGGAACCTTGCAATAAACTTACCTTTGAAGGAGATGTCTCCTGCAGATGTTCTTCATCAGCAGATCTCTGCTCATCCTGAGTTGTCTCAGGAACATGTTTCTTCTGAGCAGATCCCTGCTCATCCTAAAAACAAAATGGGCAAAATCAGATCTGAAGATTTAAATAAGGTCAAAGAGGCAGAGTAGGAGGTCATGTACTTTTAACTAACCACCAACATACATGTATCTTTTCCAGACTAAGAAGGTCATCTGCTAAAGGTAGAATGGCTAATAAGCAGGAAAGTAGGTACATTTTCATGTGTATTAGCCTTTCACATATTTATCAGTGGGAATGGATGTTAAGTATACAGAATCTGAATACACATGTTGTTATCTGTACAGTAATGCAGGACTTTCTGCATAGAGAGGCTTGATCAGTGACAAAAAAACAAGGTCTTTATAAACGATCAGGGCACACAGCAGGGTATCTGATATACTGGGTATTCTTCTGATTAGTTTATGCACATCAAACTGTTTCCACAGCTAATAGATATAAGTCTACCTGTTCCCCCTAGAGAGTTCTACAGTATATCCAGATGCAATGCATTGTAGACCCTAATAACATTTAACCGTTTGAGTGTCACAGAGATAAGCAGTGCGTTAATAGGCAATGCCTTGTTCCCTTCTGTTCACTTCTCTGGTACTCAAAGAGTTAAGGGGGTGTAAAATTAAAAGAAGGCCATAAGAGAAAAATATATATTTTGCAGTGATTGATGGACCTGTTGTGGTGGATCTATTAGGAAGCTCTTTACTGCAGACTCTTCATTTTACACACATTGCACTCCCCAGTGGCATATGGGAAGGGGGGTAAGCGTTCAGGTGCACCAGAGCCCAGCATCCAAGGGGCCCCCATGTTCCCCAGTACGGTCTAGTTATGCCTCTCTGAAAATATTTTTGTGTTAGAGTTCCCAAAAAAAGATGTTTATGGGGCTAAAATCTCCAGACAACCTCCCTTCTCCCCAAGAAAAATAGGTTCATCAATCACAGGTCAGTTTCTCTGAAAGTCATCTGCTTTAGTGACTTCATTCTGAGGTATTTCCTGTAGCACAACTGTGCCTGTTATCTTCAGAGGCCAAATCTCTCCATCTGCCTGGGCCCTTTGAAATTACTGGACTAATCTGGTCCATTTTTTATATTTAATGGCAACAGTGGGTGATAATTGAGACAGCTGTCACATCAGTACACACTGAGAAAAGGAAACCTCTCCATCCTTTTAGTGGCTCATTCTGATTGGCCGGAATCTGTATAACCCAACGAACACTCTACGTCTGCTAGCCAACTGCATGCCCAGTTTGGGTGGAGAATCCTTCCCTTAGATAGTCCAGAATGTAACAACAGTCATAAGTAACATAAGCTCTTCTCCAAATTACAGAAATAAATTGTATTCTTTTGATGTAGGGAGCAATGCATTGTCTAAATGTGACACTAAAAGGAATTCAGTATTCACTCTAGTGACAGATTTAGACATGTTGAGTCTGTCAATAACACAGACTGAGTGTACGTTTAACCCCTTAAGGACCGGGAAAATCTGAGGTCGTTTTCCCTTAAGGACCGGAGCAATTCTGACCTTTTTGACTATGTCTTTGTTCAGCAGTGTTTTCCCTCTAAGCCTTTTATTCCTCCCCATAAATTATATACTGTTTTTCTACACACAAATAGGGCTTTCTTTTGATACCCCTCATATATGGATAACCCACCATTTACTTTATGAAAATTGAAAAAAAATGTAAAAAAAATTAAAAAAAACACCATTTTTGATTTTTCTCTTGGGATCAATTGGTCACAAAGGGTTACATTTTTATGGAGACTGCACGAAAAGTATGACCGTTCAGTCATACCTACAAAATGCGCAGTTTAAAGTGGCCACTGTCCCCCCGGGTGAAAATCCCCACGTCCCTTTTTCCCACCCTATTTTGACACTTTTTTATCCCTGGCATTTGTTGGTGTATATTAGTGTATTGCATGCCTCCACAACAATCACACTTGCAATATTGTTTAATTATATGTTTTTTTTTTAAATAATTTTTTTTTTTTGTAAAAAAAAGAGTGTTGTGTTTAAAAAAAAAAAAAAAAGTATATAATTGCATGTCAAAAACTGACCTGCATTTAGCCAGCCTCCTGCACAAGCAGTGAAGGGGTTAATACCCCCAGCTGCTGTATTTTTTTTTTGTCACTAGGTGTCTCCCGTCTACTTCTGTCTCCCTTACTTTGATAGCAAGGGATACAGAGGTAGACGAGACACTCAGAGTCAGCATGCTTTGCATGCTGCCTCTGTCTGTCACTATGCCGGTACATGTGATCGCTGCTACAGCGATCACATGAACTGGCACAAGCAAGAAGGGCTGAGACTGAACGCCCCGGTCTCGGAGTGCTCATTCTCAGCCTGGAATTAATGACAGCAGCGCGCACGGAGGCACGCTCCTATCATTTAAGCCATGATGGTCCAGGACCGTCATGGGTTCTTAAGGGAATAGCAACCCATGATGGTCCAGGACCATCATGGGTCCTTAAGGGGTTAAGCACTTGAAGGCCAGACAGGTGTTTAACGTATTGTGCAGCAATGTGTTGGAGACCAATCTAGTGTTCAAGGGGTTAAACTAGGCAAGTAAATTAAAGGCACCTGCATGTTCATTATAGCGGGTCATTTCAGATCCTGTCTGCTCTGTGATTAGCAAACCCGCCCACTCATAACATGAAGAGAATACAATCCCATCATCCCGTGCATGTCACACTGCACAACACACAGGGGCTCAGTTAAGAAATGAATAACTTCTAGAGCAAACCATCTGCACCATAGGGGACAAATGAAAATTTCCAAAATCGCCATTGATTTAAATTGATCTTTGGAGAGACGACTTCATCCCCTTACATGTCAGATGTGTGTTTACTCATTTTACCATTAGTGTACCATTATGGGACCCGCATTTAGGCTGTGCTAGAGTACAGGGGGTGAATAAGAGCCTCAGTGAATTTGAGCGACCCTCCTGTGTTCCGATAAGAATATATGTTTTTTGGGATTCGTTGATAAGTAATTGTTTAGAATGATTATATCCCATCGGCATGAATAGAAGATACAGTTCTGGATTCTCCTGAAGCTGATAAGCTTATCATTGAATTCTTCTCACAAATTCCTGTTACAGGTTAATTTGTATATAAACTCTGTAATAAATGTATCAATATCCATCAAATCCAATGTTAAGGAGTCCTGAGCTTTAGCATCTATAGTCAGACATTTTAACTCCTTCAGTGCTAGAGAAGGTCTTGAGCTCAAACATTCAAGAGGTTAAGGATGGGATTAACACTTTGAGCGCCAGAGGGGCATCCATAGCATTGCATACCCCTCTGGCATGCAAAGAGTTTTACGATCAATTGGTTTAAGTTACACTCACCTTTTTACCGTCTTCGCACTTGGAGACCAACACGCGGCACTTTTTATGTACCACGACATCACAGAAAAGGCAGATTTGTGCTTTTCTTTTCAGATTCCACAAAGTTTTATGGCAATGATCACAGATTGCTTTCTGAAAACACAGAGGAGACAATACAATTAATAACTGGATCTTAGATAAGTCTCTACATTCTTTGCTGTTTTTCATGTGTAAGTGGTCGTTTCCTGTACTTAGGACGTCTTCACCAATCTGTCTATAATGTAACTCACTACATGCCAATATCCTGCCGCCTCTGGAAGCAAGAACTATTTACTGTTTTCTACAGGAGACGCCTCTATGTCAAGGGAGTCCACACCTGTCAGGGCTGGATGTACTTCACAGGCACTCCAAGCCAAGGCATTCTAGGTGCCCTTATTTCTGCCCATGGCTACACCCCCCCCCACTCATCACATGGCCCCCACCTCCAGTTCTTTGGATTATAACAAGCAAGAACTAAAAAAGCTTTAATCTCTTGTTTGCTAGAGAGATCTCCACTGCCCCTCTGGTACTCAAAGGGTTATTCGCCTGTGCGCATGAAGTGATAACTTTAACCGTTTGATTGCCAAAGAGGTATACGACGCATTGCAATGGATTGGATATCTCTCTGGCACTCAAAGGTTAAAAATGTAACAGTATCTTTTCCTTGAGGACAGGTTTGGAGACCCCTGTATCTGCTTTATCGCTTGGAGAAGATGTGAAAGGTGCAGCACTTGAAGCAAACACTTTATCCTTGAAGCTTACAAGTTATCCTTGAAACATATACTTTATACTTTCAGCATCCTCGGCTGATATAGTAGTGTGTGTGTGTGTGTACATGTGTGTGTGCACATTGTGTGTGCATATGTGTGTTCACATGTGTGTGTGGGTGTGTGTGTACATGTGTGGGTGTGTGTGTTTGTGTGTGTATATGAGTGTATGTGTGTGTGAGACTTGATATGACCAGCAAATGCTTCATGTCTTCTCAACCATGGAAATGGTTTCATTGCAGAATGTCACTATCAGTGCAGGATTATGTGATATTCATAATACAGCATGTATTAGTTACACACTCACTGCTGATTCAAATGACATAGTTACAATGACACATTGGATGCGTCAAGCACTATACCATACACAACTATATTAAGTGATAAATAATTAGCAGTACTCATTGATAACATATTTATTTTAAGAGGCTACATGACATTTAAGTTCACATTAACCTGTATGATGTGAAAGTACATGTTACCCATAACCAAATCTGTCAATTGGGAATTTGGAGATTTCTCTAGTACCAAGGAGCTCAAACCATTAACCTCTTAAGGACCAGTGATGTGTCAGGACCGTTATCAGTGTCCATGCCATAAGGTCCAGTGATAGTCATCTCACGTTATGACTTTTGTGATGCATGTGTATGTGTTTGTGTATTCATGTGCATGTTTGTGTGTATGTGTGAGACAGTGTATAGTGTGTATGAATGCGTGCATGAATGTATGTGTTTGTGTGTATGTGACTGAATGCATGTGTGCGCAAATATGTGTGTGTGCATGCAAGTCTACAATATGTGTGCATGAAAGTCTATAATGTGTGTGAATATGTGTGTGTGTGTGTGCACACGTGTGAGTCATTTTTGCTGTGAGACACTCTTTGTGTCAGTGTGAGTTTGAGTGCGAGTCCAAGGTTCTGTGTGTTCATCACCTGAGAACCATAAGGTTCATATAGGAGGAGGTTTGAGTGCTTTTTTAGGGTACTTCGAATTAAGGGGGTTATTCACTAAGGCATGATAAAGAGGTGATAAAGTGTAGATGACTTCTCCAATGTCATCACTTCTCCAGTTCCTATAGTATTCTGTAGAGACTATTCACTAAGATCTCCAAATGTGGAGAAATCTTAGTGCATAGGCTTCATAGAATAACATAGTACTAGGAGAAGTGATATCACTGGAGAAGTCATCTCTGCTTTATCACCTCTTTATCACACCTTAGTGCATCTCCTACTAAGTGTATGTAGGGATATGTTTTAAAGTTTTGCTGTAGGCTCCGATGCTATTCTGTCTCTTATCCAATTTTACATTCTTTAATTGCACAGAATAACAGCCCACAGCATGAAAATACAATAATGACAGAGTATATGCATTTTGTCTTGGTTGAATAAAGTTGCCTTTTCATGTATTACTTACGAAATTTACACGATCTGATGCGAAGCAGTGGCCATTTGTACGGTAAAAGACCTCCGCTTTGGGGCGCTTAGTAGGGCACCAGCCAAAGCAAGAGAAGCAAGATCCTAGGAAGAAATAAACATAAATAAATCCTCAAATAAATCATCAGCAGGAACTGCAAGCAGAATTCAACTGAGTAAACTACCGTTTTCTAATGATCAATGCAAGGCTGGTGTTTGCAAGATTACTCCCTGCATCTAAACCATATCGTCCTGTGACAGGTCCCAGTTTAGGGATCCCAAAACCTGTGAAGGGAGTGTCAATGAGAGCAACTGTCTTTAGGATTTCCCCGTTTGAGTACAGGTGGGTTATTTCCTACTAGTGTAAAAGCCCATGTACACGGGCCAAGGTGCGGATAATGTTAACCCTTTGAGTGTCAGAGGGGTACGCAACACATTGCTTTGCAATGCGTTGCATACCCCTCTGGCACTGGAAGGGTTAAGAGGCCGCCACCTCACTGCTCACCATGCGATGCAATCATGCACAGTATAGACGGCACGAACGCGGGCAGTCTCTACTGCACATCACTGCATCGTGACAAACATCCTAGTAAATTATTATATAGGATGACTGAATCTCTGATGTATTCACCTGGCTCATGCAGGGAAAACCCCAAGATGTCCTGTACACCCTACTTTGTTTACCATACATTTTATTAACCCCTTAAGGACCCATGAAGGTCCTGGCACATCATGGGTCCAACATTTGATTAGGACCCATGACGTGCAGGACAGTCACGGATTTCAGGGCTCCCTGCGTGGCTGTACTCCGTTCAGGGAGGTCTGATTCAGATCATATGAAAAATAAAAAGGTCTGTGGTCCTTAAGTGCGTGCACGGTTGGTTCTTAAGGGGTTAAATACATCACCACTATGCACCCCTAGGGTTTATTGGTTTTCTTGATGACATTTTGGGACAGATTGGGAGTGCAAACGATCAACAATACGGGTACAGCACATATATATAATATATCTGATCAATTACCATATGTACCACATATGGGGTGTCATAGGTCTCATACATAATCTACAGAAAAGGAATGAAAAAAGAAAAAAGCCAGACCCTCCTTAGGCACACAGACCAAGTCTTGAATTACTTCAGAATTAAAAAAAATATATGTATAGTTAATCTCAAATAAATGTATTATCACACAAAAGAAGTGTATAGTGTGTAATATCCCGTTCCCCAGCACTGTAACACATCCCATCATAAAAAAGCACTGCTACACTAAACACAACCCCTACCTATAGTTCCTCCTGTCTATACTATCTATAGATCAGATACCCACCATGATATACAATTCACCTATAATAGGAATAGCACTAACAATATCTATGGGCAACATAACGTGTATAAACACTATGTCTACATATCATCCCACATGTCCATGCAATAGTATCAAATAGCAACACAAAATAAGGCTTAGCATGCAAAGGGTTAACAGTCAGTGCTGAAATGAGTGAAGAAATGAGATGAAAAATCATATTCAATATAAGTTCCAAGTTATGTTATGACATCTATGTATTAATGAGAGTATTTGTATACATACACGTAGTTAGTAGATAGTCACTGAGATGAAACACAGCAGAGAGTTAATAACGGTCAATCAAAGGCAACTGTATCTGATGTTCTCCATACTCCACATATATGACATGTAGATATGGTGTTTATACATGTTATGTTGTCCGTATATATTGTTGGTGTATTTACATCTTATGTTCTTTTTCCATACATGCTGTGCACTTTATCTCTCATCACTTTGCTTTTTGTGCTATTCCTATTATAAGTGAATTGTATATTATGGTGGGTATCTGATCTAGACAGTATAGATAGGAGGAACTATAGGTAGGGGTTGGGTTTAGTGCAGCATTGCTTTTTTATGATGGATGTGTTGATGTGCTGGAGAAAAGGGGATGTTACACAATATACACTGCTTTTGTGTGATAATAAATGTATTTGAGATTAACTATTCATATATTTCTGTAATTTCAAAGTAATTCAGTACTTGGTCTGTGAACAGATTGGGAGTCCATCTGAAACAAGAGGCTTCTGGCAAAATGCCAGTTAGGACTAAGTCAGTGGTCTTCAATCTTTCTTAAGAAGAGACAGCACGGTGTCTCAGTGGTTAGCACTGTTGCTTTGCAAGGACAACATCTGCAATGAGTTTGTATGTTCTCACCGTGTTTCCTCCGGGTACTCTGGTTTCCTCCCACACTCCAAAAAAACATACTGATAGGTGAATTTAGATTGTGAGCCCCAATGGGGACAGGGACCAATATGAGTGTAAAGCGCTGCTTAATCTGTGTGCGCTATATAAATAAAGGAATTATTATTATATGTTTTTTGGTTTTAGTTCTTGACCAAAGCACTTAGAGAGCCACAGTACATATATGACTAATTATACATCCCTACACCTATAAGCACTTAAGAATGTAGCAGAACCTGACGTTCATATTAAACTCCCCTGGTAATTTAATACACAATTAAATACAGCAGTTTTGGAACTTTAATTATCACAATCAGCTGCAGCTGACCATCTGACAGTCAGTTAGAATGATGGCAGTTCCAGTCCAGCAACAGAGGTGTCCCACATGTGTCACACAATATAAGAGATTCCATTGCTTGTAATAACTTTTGATTTAACTGCCTTAGCCTTAGATGACAGATATTATGATTTCATTGCAGACATCATGCTGTTGAATCTCATACTATATGCCATAGGTGGGTTCTTGGACTACAGTTCTAATCCTTCTCAGCTGTCAGTTGACCTTATGATGTTAATGGTACATGTAGTACAACAATAGCCTGAGGGCAGTCCTGATATTTTAAATTATTATTATTATGAAAATAAGTGATGTAGAATATAAATATTATTGCAATTCTCTGCCCCCATTATTGGTAGATGTTGTAATCCATAAAAAGACTAAAGAAAACCCAAAAGACTTACTCATTGCTTCTGTGACTTTTTTCACGTAATCAGATAAATCGCTTTTTCACGTTATCAGATAAATTGCTTATTTGTTCTCTAGTAAACTGAGACTTTAAAGCTCTAAGGGTAATTGAGGTATGTTGCACTTGAGATGCACCACGAATCTGACTTGCTTATGAGTTGTTGTTTGAATATATTTTATGCAACTCTATTATGACATCATAATGCAAGTGAAATACATTTCAAGTAAATGGGCTTCTCTTAATGAGCATTGAAATTCTATTATGACATCATAATACTAGAGGAGGCAGATCTAAGGTGTTTTCACTTTGTCAGTTAGTAGTACTGATCGGCACAAAACACTGTCAAGGGAATCTGGGAAATTTAGTTTCCTGATATAATTGTTGTTAAGGCAAAGACTACTCCATATCATTTAAAGGGCCAGGTCTGTTTATATATCTATTTATCAATATCTATCTATCTATCTATCTATCTATCTATCTATCTATCTATCTATCTATCTTTCTATCTATCTATCTATCTATCTATCTATCTATCTATATATCTATCGATCTATACATACATATATATTTACATGAAAATAAGGAAGCAATAAAATAAATAAAAAAAGGAAAATGGATAAAAATAAAATAAAAGTGGTTCTAACACCAGACTCCCACTATTACTTAAATATTAATAACTTGCAATATTGGTGCAGCCATGCCCATGCTGTTAATAATGAGTGTTTTAATGATTGGCTTGTTGAATTATAAGTGCTTAGCTCTTTCTGCTCCAAAAAAGTGTGCAGCGCATTGCAAAGCACTGCTTTACACAACTCTACATCACTGTGTGCGTGAGTGAGTGTGTTTGTGTGCACGCATGTGTGGATGTGTGAGTGACAGTGTGTGAACCTGTGTGATCCAGAGTGTGTGAGCTTGTGTGCTTTGTGTGTATTGTGTATTGTGGTTTGTGTATATTGAATTGTGTGTAGCATATTGCCTAATAGCATTGTGCATATTGCTTTTTGTGTTTACCGTTTTGCCTATTGCATACAGCGTATAGCATATTGCATTTTGCCTACTGAGTATAAGTTTTCTAATGCATATAGTGTTTGGCTACAGTGCCCTCTGTATAACGTTTGGCGTACAGTGTTTTGTTATCGTTTTTGGTGTAAAGAGTATACAATTTGGCGTATAACGTTTTGTAACAGTGTTTGTCGTATAGAGTATAGCGTGTTTTGTATAGCATTTGGTGTACAATGTACAGTGCTTTGTTATATTGCATTTGGCGTATTTCATATAGTGTTTAGCATATTGCGTATAGCACTTGGCATATTGTGTTTGGAGTACAGAGTTTGAATATACCATTTGATGAATTGCGTACGTCATTTGGTGTATTCCATATGTCGTTTGGCATAATAAGTATATCACTTGGCATATTACATATATCATTTGGCGAATGGGGTATAGCATTTGGCGAATTGTGTATAGCGTTTGGTGAACTGTGTATAGTGTTTGGCGAATTGCATATAGCATTTGGTGGACTGAGTATTACGTATTCTGCTTGGCGTATATCATTTGGCATATTGCATATAGTGTTTGGAGTATAGCATATACTGTCTGGCGAACTACGTGTGGTGCATTTTGTTTGGCAAATTGTGTGTGTAGTATTGCCTTTGGGGAATTGCAAATAGTATTTGGCGAATTGCATCTGGCATATAGCAATTAGCATATACTGTTTGATCAAATGCTTATAAAATTTTGAGCACTGCGCATAGAGAATGGCATATGTCGTTTGGTGAATAAGATATTGTGTACAGTCTTTGGCATATAGCATTTGGCGTATTGCGTGTGGCGAATTATGTGTGGTGTATTGTGTGTGGTGAATTGCGTGTGACAAATTGTGTATAGTGTTTTGAGGACTGCATATAATGAATTGCATGTAGAGAATAGTGTGTGGAGCATTGTGTGTCTTATATTGTGTTTGGATCATTGCATGCCTCATATTGCGTTTGATGAATTCCATTTAGCATTTGGCCAATTGCTTAAAGTGCGTGGAGAATTGTGCATGTCATATGGAGTTTAGTGTATTGCTTGTAGCGCTTGACGTGTGGAGTGTGACAAATAGTGTGTGGTGATTAGCGTGTAGAACATTGCTTGTCTCATATTGCATTTGGTGCATTGTATATACCTTTTGATGAATAGCGTATAACGTTTGGGGAATTTGCGTGTGGTGTATTGCGTGTGGCGTATTTCATATATTATTTGGAGTACAGAGTTTGGCGTAATGTGTTCAGAGTTTGGCGTGTAGCACATTGTGTGTCTCATATTGCATTTGGAACATTCTGTGTCTCATATTGCGTTCGGCACATTGTGTGCCTCATATTGTGTTTGACGAATTGTTTATAGCATTTGGCAGTTTGCATATGGCAAACAGAGTTTGGCGTATTGCATTTGGCGTGTAGCATTTGGCGTGTCGTGTATTGCTTCTGTCAGACTGTCTTTAGCGAATAGCGTGTAGGATTTGGCTTACAACTTTTGGCGAATTGTGTGTTGTGCATTGCGTGTCTCATATTGCATTTGGCGAATTGTGTGTAGTGTTTGGCGAATTGCATGTGGAGAATTTTATGTAGTATTTGGCGAATTACGCATAGCGCATGGTGTAAAGCGTTTGGAGTATGCATTTGGAGTATTGCATGTAGCTTTTGCCATGTGGCATGTATCGTGTCGCGTATTGCATGTCGCGGATAGCACATATAGTTTGGTGAATAGTGTATAGCGTTTGACGCATAGCGTTTGGTGGAATGTGTGTAGCATTTGGTGAACTTTTTGTAGCAAACTGCGTGTAGAGTGGCACGTATTGCATGTCACAGTGTTGCTTTTGGTGCATAGCTTTTGGTATATAGCATATGGCGAATTGCGTATAGCGTTTTGCGAATTGTGCATAGCGTTTTGTGGACTGCATATAGTGAATAGCATGTGGTGAATTTCGTATGATGTATAGCATTTGGTGAATTGCATACAGAGTTTGGCGAATTGAGCATAGCGTATAGCATTTGATTATTGTATGTAGCGTTTGGTGTGTAGCATGTCGCATATTGTGCATAGTGTTTGGCACATAGCGTATAGCGTTTTGCGTAAAGCTTTGGTGGATTGCGTGTAACATATACGTTGAATTGCGTGTGGCGAATTGCATGTTGTTGGCGTATTGCATGTCATATTTGGCATATAGCGTTGGTGCAGAGATTTTTGGCTCATATCATTTGTCGAATTGCGTATAACATTTGGCGTGTAACATTTGGTGAATTGCATATAGCTTGTAGCGTATATCATTTGGCGAATTGCGCTTATCGCTTGGCGAATGGCGTATAGCGTTTGGGGAATTGTGTATAGCTTTTAACGTTTCATATTTGGTGTTTAGCATATAGCGTTTGGAGTATAGCATTTTGTGTTTGGTGTTTAGTGTACAGCATTTGGCGTTTATTTAGCTCTTTGCTTTTGGCGTATAGCCTTCAATTATTTTGTACATAGCTGTGCTTAAAATGTGCGTATTGCCCAATCGGTTATTCAAAAAATAAATAACCCCTCCCCCCTAAGAATGTGATATGTGTCTGGTAGTAATATGGTTAATGAATTAAATGTAGGACTATTTTTCTCTGACATCCAGGTAAATCCAGAAAGGAGACAATGTTCTTAATGACTGGATAATGAATTTGCACGTTAGTGTGTTTGTTTGTGTATGGTGAGTGTGTGTATCTGTTGTGCATGTGTGCATTGTGTATGTGTGTGTGTTGCATGCCTGTGTATTGTGCATGCGTATTACATGTGTGTATGTTTGTGTGTGTGTGTGTTTTGTCACAAAGTGTACAGAGGATTGTAGCCACAAATCCATATAGATGCTATGTGACCCCCATTCTTTTTCCCCTGGCATGTATAATATATGATACATAGCTAAGGGGATAATTGTGTAGTGCTTGTACTTTTTTTAACCCTTTGAGTGCCACAGGGGTTAGCAATGCAAATTCCTATGGCACTCAATGCTGTCAATAGTGCTGAAAGCACTCTGTTCACTCCTCTACTGGCCAACTAGGGAAGCAGAGAGAATGCTCTTCAACTTCAGAATTGTCCTAGTGTTGGTGATGTGTGCCGGGAGGACATCCCATCCACACTGACAACAGTTCACAGCCCTCCCTGCTTGTTGTGATTGATTGTGGGCTGTTACTGCATAGGAATATACAGGAAGACCAGAACTTTGCCAGCCTCAGGTAAGTGAAGTTGAGACTGTGAACTCCGACAGCAGAGGCTACTATTGGAGTTTAGTGAATGTGTCAAAATGTCACATTAACATCTAATCACACCCCCTTGCATATGAAGCGGTCTCATTATTCAGTATTTCCATATATAAATGAGTCATTATTGTCACAGTGTGCCTTACCTCAGTTCCAACTTCGCTCAGCTGGTCGCTGTTGAGCACATGGTTCCGGGAACGACGCTCTGGCATCAGTACTCAAGTCTGTCCTGGCTTGCGGTCTGTCCGCATCTGGTACTTTCAGCAGCCTTCCGTGTCCTTTCCCCAAGTGGTATGGAGGATTCAGGAGATGCGGGCGTGGGCACGAATTGTGACGCTTCTTGCGGTTCACTGCTTCACGTTCGGGCGTAAATCTATATATTCTGGTTTCAGTCTTATTCTTTGGGACACTGGAGACTCCACCTTCCTATGTTCTGGCTGGGTATAAGAGGGCTCTGGATACTGTGTTCAGTTGCCCTTACATTGGTGTCTGACCATCCATTCTGGTGCTGACCTGTGGCTCTGTCTGACTACTCTTCCTGTGTTACTCCCTGGCATAGTAGACATCCAATCTGGTGCAGACCTCTGGCTCTGGCTGACTACCCACTCCTTGTATGACCTAGGCTTGTCTGACCATCCATTCTGGTGCTGACCTCTGGCTCTGTCAGGTTACTCTTCCTGTGTTACTCCCTGGCATAGTAGACATCCAATCTGGTGCAGACCTGTGGCTCTGGCTGACTACCCGCTCCTTGTATGACCTAGGCTTGTCTGACCATCCATTCTGATGCTGACCTCTGGCTCTGTCAGGTTACTCTTCCTGTGTTACTCCCTGGCATAGTAGACATCCAATCTGGTGCAGACCTGTGGCTCTGGCTGACAACCCACTCTGTGTATGACCTAGGCTTGTCTGGCGATCCATTTTGGTGCTGACCTGAGGCTCTGTCTTACTACTCTTCCTGTGTTACTCCATGGCATAGTAGACATCCAATCTGGTGCAGACCTGTGGCTCTGGCTGACTTCCCACTCTGGTACTGACCCCTGGCTAGTCCTAGTATCGCTCAACCTTGACCATCGGCTCTGGCCAACTATCCGCTCTGTCTCACTTCAGGTGGTCTCTACTAGACTTGTGCAATTCGGTTTGGCCAATTTCGTAATTCAGAGAAATAAGCCGTATTCGGCATCATTCGGACCTTCTGAAAGCCAAGGTCTGCCCACAAAAAAAAATTAGAATCTGAAACGGACCTAGTCCAAAATTTCGGTGTAATTTTTGGAAATTCAGACAACGCTTTCCCGCCTGAAACTAGTACAATGTTGTTACATGTTGCTAAAAATAGATCTGGTAAAACAGGTGCTTTACAGTTCATGCAAAATGCAGATATTAACCACTTAAGGACACAAGCAATTTTGGCATTTTTGCTGTGTGTGTGTTCAACCCTAATTCCTATTTTTCTCATTTATTGCACAAACACATATTATATACCATTTTTAAAGGGCAGAAATGGCTTTAATTTGATGTGACACATACATACATAAATTCTCATTCATTACCACAAAAATTAAAAAATTACAAAGTAAAAAAAAAACACAGTAATAATGTGTTACATATCGGGTGCAGCTTAAGAAAAGTAATTCAAAATAATGTAATTGTCCTGATGGACTCACCTATTAGATTTGCCTTGGCACAGCAGGTGAGCTTACATTCAAATGGCCATTGGAGTGAACCTAAAAGCCTCCAGTTATGTAAATGTGCATAGGGATTTAGGACAGAGCGCAGGTGACTCTTTGCTTTTTGTACTATGTATTTTGGGCTGATGTATACTATAGCCATTGGTGCTGATGTTTACTATAGCCATTGCTGCTGATGTGTACTATAGCCATTGGTGCTGATGTATACTATAGTCATTGGTGCTGATGTATACTATAGTCATTGGTGCTGATGTATACTATAGCCATTGGTGCTGATGTATACTATAGCCATTGGTGCTGATGTATACTATAGCCATTGCTGCTGATGTGTACTATAGCCATTGGTGCTGATGTATACTATAGAAATTAGTGCTGATGTGTACTATAGCCATTGCTGCTGATGTATACTATAGCCATTGGTTGATGTATACTATAGCCATTGCTGCTGATGTGTACTATAGCCATTGGTGCTGATGTATACTATAGCCATTGGTGCTGATGTGTACTATAGCCATTGGTGCTGATGTATACTATAGCCATTGGTGCTGATGTATACTATAGCCATTGGTGCTGATATGTATTATAGCCATTGGTGCTGATGTATACTATAGCCATTTGTGCTGATGTGTACTATAGCCATTGGTGCTGATGTGTACTATAGCCATTGGTGCTAATGTATACTATAGCCATTGGTGCTGATGTGTACTATAGCCATTGGTGCTGATGTATACTATAGCCATTGGTGCTGATGTATACTATAGTCATTGGTGCTGATGTATACTATAGCCATTTCTGCTGATGTGTACTATAGCCATTGGTGCTGATGTATACTATAGTCATTGGTGCTGATGTATACTATAGTCATTGCTGCTGATCTGTACTATAGCCATTGGTGCTGATGTGTACTATAGCCATTGCTGCTGATATATACTATAGCCATTGGTGCTGATGTGTACTATAGCCATTGGTGCTGATGTATACTATAGCCATTGGTGCTGATGTATACTATAGTCATTGCTGCTGATGTGTACTATAGCCATTGGTGCTGATGTGTACTATAGCCATTGCTGCTGATGTATACTATAGCCATTGGTGCTGATGTGTACTATAGCCATTGGTGCTGATGTATACTATAGCCATTGGTGCTGATGTGTACTATAGCCATTGGTGCTGATGTATACTATAGCCATTGCTGCTGCCCAGGAGAACTGGGAGTCTGAGTGCAGGGCTTTATTTTGTGTGTTTGTTGTATGTTCATTTGTATCACACATCCATATTACATTGCTGCCAATGGGAGCCCCCTACAGGTAATAGACACAGGAATGCAGCAATCACGGGCACCGTGATACCCGGTTCCGGCTGATGTTCCTGCTCTGTGATTGTTTCCTGTGATCTTGCGAGATCTCGTTCGCCTGCCGGTGACATTCTGAACTGTGCGGGTAGTATTGCCCTGACTTATCACGTCTCCGCTGCTGAGCTGTTGCCTCCGTTACCGAGCCAGTCTGAGTATACTTGATGAGCTGTTGCCTCTGTTTCCGAGCCTGTCAGATACACTTGCTGTGCTTGTTGCCTCCGATGTTGAGCCTGTCTCTGTACACTTGCCAAGCTTGCTGCCATTCTATCTGAGCCATTTAACACTTGATGAACTTGTTGCCTCCATCACCGAGCCTATCCGTTGACACTAGCAGAGCAGAACTCCAACGACGGTGCTCGTTACTTGCAGTTGTTGCACCGCGTGGTGCTATTGGACATACCGTTAGCTCGTGCAGTGTGTTGCTCCGTGTCGGCACCGGAAGGGTGTCTTGGCTCTGGTCTCCTATTGCTCACAGTGTTCTACTACCGTATCGCACCAGGCAGTGCGTTGGCTCCCGATATACCGCTTGTGCATCCAAGGGGTGCTCTTGGATCTGGTCCCATTGGCACATGCAGTGTCTCCTCCATTGCCAGACCCAAGGGGCGTCCCTGGCTCTGGTTCCATTAGCTCCAGCAGTGGCTCTCCTCCGTTATTGCACCCTAGTGGTGTAAATGGCTCTAGCTCTAGTCAGTCCTTGCTGTACCATTGGACGCATATCTATACAGCTATCTGAGAGTGATTCAGTTCAGTCACTCAGCTGCTGCAAGAGCAAATAGAGTACTAGCCTGCATAAAAAGAGGTGTAGAAGCAAGGGATGCTAATATTATCCTACCTCTGTATAAATCCATGGTTAGGCCCCATCTAGAATATGGAGTACAATTTTGGGCGCCTGTTCTAAAAAAAGACATTATTGAACTGGAAAAGATGCAGAGACGTGCAACAAAACTGATAAAGGGATTGGAGGATCTGAGTTACAAAGAGAGACTAGCCAAACTGAGTTTGTTTACATTAGAAAAGAGACGTCTAAGGGGTGATATGATTACCATTTACAAGTACATTCAAGGTCAATACAAAGAACTATCCAATGAATTATTTATGCAAAGAGCTGAGCTAAGAACAAGAGGTCATCCATTAAGACTTGAGGAAAGGCGCTTTCCACTAAAACACAGGCAGGGATTCTTCAGTAAGGGTGGTAAGGCTATGGAATTCTTTGCCTCGGGATGTTGTGCTTGCAGATAATGTAGCTGCATTCAAAAAAGCAATGGATGCCTACCTAGCACAGAACAATATTGACAGTTATGAAAGATGGCTTCAAAGCAAATAGGATATTGAGCCGGGTAACTATTTCACACACACACACACACACACACACACACCTACACTGGAAATTGCTCCAGAGGGCTTTTTTGTTGCCTTCCTCTGGATCAACAGGGGTGTTACTGGCATGGGCTGGACTTGATGGACGCATGTCTTTTTTCAGCCTTATCTACTATGTTACTATGTTACTATACTGCACCTTCCTATTGCACTACCACTGGGACTGTTTATATCCACTGGGCGTTGGCTAATCATCACCACAGAGACTGAACAAAATGCTTTGGGCATTAACCCTTGTTTCCCCATTGATTCTGTTGAGTGCTATTTGCTCCTGCTATATTGGGGCCTGTACTACTGTCATTACTTGTCTATACCTGCTATAATCTATTCTGGCCCCCAGGGGTGCTGTTCCTTAATTTTACCTCAATAAACTGTGTTTTATTTTTAACCTTGGTCTGAGTGTCAGAAAACCGTAACACCATGCATCGATTACCGTGGTTTAAATAAGCTTATGGCGAAGAACGCTTATCCGATACCACTCATCACTGAGCTTTTTGACAGACTCAAAGGCTCCTCGATTTTTTCCAAATTGGACCTACGGGCTGCATACAATTTGATTTGAATCAGAGCCGGTGATGAGTGGAAAACTGCCTTTAACACTAGATCTGGGCACTATGAATATCTAGTCATGCCATTTGGTCTATGTAATGCACCTGCAGTATTTCAGGAATTGATCAATGACATTCTCAGAGATATGCTACAGTCATGTGTCGTGGTTTACCTTGACGATATACTTATTCACTCCAAAGATTTGTCACAACACATTAAAGATGTGTCCGAAGTATTGCTACGTTTACGTAAAAATAAATTATTTTGTAAATTGGAGAAATGTGAGTTTCACAGAACTAGTGTTCCATTCTTGGGATTCATAATTGGCAAAGAAGGCATTGCCATGGACAAAGAAAAGTTAACAGCAGTCTTACAATGGCCACGACCTAAGAGTCTTAAAGCTGTCCAGCGATTTTTGGGCTTCGCTAATTATTATAGGAAGTTTATTAAGAACTTCTCTTCCATTGTTAAACCACTGTCTGACCTCACGCATAAGGGCGCTAATCCATCCCTTTGGCCAGCGGTTGCGGAGGAGGCCTTTTAAAAACTGAAATTACTTTTGCTAATGCTCCTGTGTTATCCCACCCCAACCCATTACTCCCGTTCACGTTAGAGGTTGATGCCTCAGATATTGGGGTTGGGGCAGTGCTTTCTCAACGTCCTATTAAAGGTGGAACACTCAGACCTTGTGGGTTTTTTTCTAAAAAATTGACCGTAGCTCAAAGCCATTATCAGATAGGGGACAGAGAATTATTGGCCATTATCCAATAAGGAATGGCGTCATTTACTTGAAGGCACAAAAAATCCTGTTTTAATCTTGACTGATCATAAAAATCTGACTTATCTCTCTGAGGCCAAGAGATTGTCCTCTCGCCAGGCCAGATGGGCGCTGTTCCTGTCCCGATTCAATTTCATTGTATCATATTTTCCGGGATCTAAGAGTGTTAGGGCTGACGCACTGTCGAGACAATTTGAGGCTGAAATTGACAGAGAAGAGGCACCAGCACCTATCATTCAACCCGATCGAATATTGGCTACTATACGTACTAGTATCACTTCACCACTAGGGGAAGAGATCTTGGCCTCCCAGGCCTCCGCTCCCAATGAAACCCTGGTGTGCAAGTGTTATGTCGCTGAGCCATTCCGTACTCGATTACTTGAAACTTACCATTCCTCTAAGGCCGCGGGACATATTGGCAGAGACCAATTGTTATGGTCCCTTTCTTAGATATTTTGGTGGCCTTTTATGAGAACAGATTGTGCCGATTTTGCCAATGCCTGTGCCACCTGTGCCCGTGCTAAAACCCCTAGACACCTTCCGGTGGGCTTGCTTCAGCCGGTACCTAATGGTGAACGCCCCTGGTCTCATGTTTCCATTGATTTTATGGGAGAATTGACCATGTCTAGAGGGTACTCCTTCATACTGATGTTGGTGGAGAGATTTTCTAAAATGGCTCATTTCGTTCCCCTCTGTGGCCTTCCCTCTGCTAAAGAATTGGCAATGGTTTTTGCTAAGGAAGTATTTCAGTTGCATGGAGTACCCAGAGTACTGGTGTCCGACAGGGGGAGCCAGTTTGTGTCCAGGTTCTGGAGGGCATTTTGCGAACAGATGGGCATACAACTATCCTTTTCCTCCGCTTATCACGCCCAGACCAACGGAGACGCTGAGTGTGCCAATCAATGTTTGGAACAGTTCCTATGCTGTTTCGTTACTGACCATTATGACAAATGGGCCGACTTGTTGCCTTGGGCAGAGTTCGCCAGGAACTGTGCGGTCAACTCCTCATCCGGGAGCTCTCCGTTTTTGATTAATTATGGGTTCCAGCCCTGTTTGCTCCTGGATTCCTTTCAGACACAGCAGATTCCAGCTCTGGATGAGCATATCGAGCAACTCCGTTCCACATGGGCACAAGTTCAGAGGGCACTTGGTCAGTCATTTCAGCGCCATAAGCGCTATGCTAATCGCAGAATACTTCCAGTCGTCTCCTTTCAGGTTGGGGACAGAGTGTGGCTTTCCTCCAGGAATCTTAAGCTTCAAGTCCCATCTAATAAGTTGGCTCCTCGGTTCATTGGTCCTTACAGAATTATTCGCAAAATTAATCCTGTTTCCTATGCTTTGGACATACCTGCGTCCATGCGCATTCATAACATGTTCTATGTGTCTCTCCTTAAACCTCTCATAAGCAACCGTTATACTACTAACCCTGTGGTGACAAGGGCCTATCGAGGTTGAAGGTCAGGAGGAGTATGAGGTGCAGAGTATCACTAATTCCCGCAGGCTTAGAGGAAGGGTACAGTATTTGGTGCATTGTAAAGGTTATGGTCCTGAAGACCGATCTTGGGTGGATAGTAAGGACCTTCATGCACCCAAATTACTGCAGATCTTTCATTCTAAATACCCTCAGAAACCCAGACTCTATTCTAGGAGAGGGGGTCTTTGAAAGGGGGGTACTATCACGATGCCCGTGATTGCTGCATTTCTGTGTCTATCACCTGTAGGGGCCTTCCATTGGCTGTCTGCCTTTAGCCGGCCTCACATTGCCTATTTAAACTGAGTTTGGGCACCCTTTGGTTGCCCTTTCATGGTGACTCAGACTGCATCCACTTTCACTATGTTACAGAAGCTTGATGGGCCTTTTTGCTGTGTTCCGGGTTTCCTGAGTTCGTCCTGTTCCTGAGACTCCTGTCTGCTGTACTTGATCCAGTGCCTGTTCCGGTTGAAGTCGTCCTAGGTTGCTGTTTCCTGCAGCCAGTCTCCGTTGCCGTTCCTGATCCGTTTGACCTTCATTGTGCTGGTTCCTGCTCATCTCCTGCATCCAGTTCCTTCATCTGTGGCGACCTTGTTCCTCGGTCGCTCCGGCGACATTTTCACCTGTTGGTTCCCAGCGTGCGGACGCTGGTTTGCTCCACTGCCTTGCGGCTACTACACTACTAGTCTGTTGGTTACTAGCGTGCGGGCGCTGGTTCGCTCCTTTGCCTTACGGCTCTATACACAATTATCTGTTGGTTCCCAGCGTGAGGACGCTGGTTCGCTCCACTGCCTTGCGGCTACTATACTTTAGTCTGTTGGTACTAGCGCGCGGGCGCTGGTTTGCTCCATTGCCTTACGGCTCTATACACAACTCTCTGTTGGTTCCCAGCGTGCAGATGCTGGTTCGCTTCACTGCCTTATAGCCTACGATATATCCAGCCTGTTGGTTACCAGCACGCGGGCGCTGGTTCGCTCCATTGCCTTCTGGCCTACTATTACTCAGTCTGTTGGTTCCCAGCGTGCGGGCACTGGTTTGCTCCACTGCCTTGCTGCTTACTTGTATTAGAGTGTTGGTTCCCAACGCGTTGGCGTTGGTTCGCTCTATGACCTGAAGGTCTACTGAACATCCAGCCTGTTGGTTTCCAGCGTGAGGGCGCTGGTTTACTCCTCTGCCTCACGGCTTACGATTCATATAGTCTGATGGTTCCCAGTGCGCTGTCCAGTCCTAGACAGCTAGTTATTCCCTCGGTACACGGGTACTGGGGTGTGCAGACTACCTGGTAATACCACTGGGCCTTGTAGCCTCTACCTACCATCTCCATACTGTCATTGTCATCTGACAGTTATTGAGGCCACTGTGGTTGACACGTTGTCTTTAGGCTGCCTTGCCCAGTATATTGGTAAGGCTGGTAGAACCTTCTATTATTCCACCCTGAGGTTGCCTTACCCGGTATTGGCAAGGCCGGTAGAGCCTACTATTATGGTGTTCCGTTAGGCTTCCTTGCCCGGTATATTGGCAGGGCCGGTAGAGCCTGTATCAGCTGGTGATCCGTTAGGCTGCCTTGCCCTGTATATTGGCAGGGCCGGTAGAGCCTGTATTCTCCTGACTGTCTATTAGGCTGCCTTGCCCGGTATATTGGCAGGGCCAGTAGAGCCTGTATTCTCTTAACTGTCTATTTGGCTGCCATGCCCGGTATATTGGCAGGGTCGGTAGAGCCACCTTTTCATTACTTGCCCAGGCTGCCTTGCCCGGTATATTGGCAAGGCCGGTAGAACCTTCTATTATTCCACCCTGAGGTTGCCTTACCCGGTATTGGCAAGGCCGGTAGAGCCTACTATTATGGTGTTCCGTTAGGCTTCCTTGCCCGGTATATTGGCAGGGCCGGTAGAGCCTGTATCAGCTGGTGATCCGTTAGGCTGCCTTGCCCGGTATATTGGCAGGACCGGTAGAGCCTGTATTCTCCTGTCTATTAGGCTGCCTTGCCCGGTATATTGGCAGGGCCGGTAGTGCCTGTATTCTCCTGACTGTCTATTTGGCTGCCTTGCCCGGTATATTGGCAGGGTCGGTAGAGCCACCTTTTCATTACTTGCCCAGGCTGCCTTGCCCGGTATATTGGCAGGGCCGGTAGAGCCTGATTCGCTATTGTTGCTACCTATTTGCCGTTCTATGTATTGTATGTATGTGTCTAAAATCCTATGGGATTATCTTAAACTTTTCAATAAAGTTGTGTTTTTACCTAACCTTGCGTCTGAGAGTCTTAACAAACCGTGACAACGGAATCCAAACAAACACAGGAAAAAGGAAAACAAGAGAGATCCAAATAGTGTATTACTTTTCAAATGCTATTAAAAGGATGATGAAATTACATCATAACACCGTAATAAAATCTTGATAAGCAGCAGTAGTGCTGCAAAATGAGTTGATTCACGCCGACAGATGTATTAAGCCGAGTGTTTAATTGTTTGGATTTTAAATGGAATAAAAAGAAAAAAATATTTGGAATTGAAGCGGTTATTCCTTGAGGTGGTATCCTGGAGCAGAGACGTGGTTACAATTCTCTGCATGCTGTGACTGGCAGAGTATCGACATAAGTCTGCACTGACCATCTTAAAGCATGAGTGTAATTTCATCATCCGTTTAATAGCATCTGAAATGTAATACACTATCTGACGCTCACTTGTTTTCCATTATCCTATGATTATATATTTATAAGAAACTATTTGGAAAATATAAAACACCCACAGTCAAGTACGACCTAATTTCATATAACCCTCAAAAATATAAATAATATAAAATATATATTAAAAAATTATTATAAAAATTTAAAATATAAAAAATAGATAGCTATGCTGACATCTGTGCACTGCCAGACATACAAATATGTCACTTAAGAAACCCCTGTCACCGTGTTCATGTACGGCACCACATGGATACGTGCACACATACCAAACAACATAACATATATATAATTAACTGTACATGTAAACTGAAGCCACACATAAAGGAAGTCAACTTAGACTTATTAAGCTAAAAAGCCAAAAATGTTGAATTATGCATTAAGTACATAAGGTTTATAAGTATTAAGATGAAATATTCATTGAGATTCTTTAATTGACATTTCTCAGATGAAATCCCCACTTTTCCAGTTTCGACCTACATAATCTATGGCCATAAAGGAAATTTCCTATAAATTTGAAGAATAATGCTCAGTAAAGTGTGGTGACAGGCTTTGTTTCATAAATGTATTTTTAATATTATAAATATGTTCATAAATCCTCTCGTTCAGTTATCTCTTAGTTCTGCCAACATATTGTTTACCACAGTTACATTGGATTAAGCACATTCCTCCTTATGTATTACATGTCATGGTAAGTTTAATGTTATAACTACCCCCAGTACAGGTTGATGAGACCTTCTTTCTATTTCTTGGGATGTTACAACTTTTACTTCCTAAACAGTTGCCGGACTTTCAAAATCCTTTATTGTGATTATCCCATGTGTCCAAATTGTGATACGTGACTGTGCATTTAACACTAGGTGCTATCTTACAATTTTAACACCTAAATTAACTTATTTTTTAAAAAAAACTAGGTTTATCTCCTAATATTCCATGTAGAATCTTGAAAACTGCTCAGTGTTTAAACAATATATTTAAAAATAAGATACAAACTCAAAAGAATTCGGCTCTTAGGACAAACAGATTGGGAACTACAAAATTAATCTTCCAAATATTTGATTGTGCCCAGAAAATGAATACAAATTTAAATCACATTATAGAAAATGTTTAAATATAAACACTGTCTTGTGTGCGTCCACTCATACAATGTATGTTAGTAGAAACCAACAGAACGATAGTAAAAACCAAAATTGAAAAACAATAAATTGAAATTTAGATAAAAATAAAATAAAACTGATGGGAAATAGTTTAGTGGCATTCAATCCACCAAATGGGAAAAAATACTTCACTAAAATCCCAAACAATATTCTAATCCAAAATCAACATACATACACCTTCCATATGATGGTGGGTCAAACTGAGCATACCTATATGTCCATTCTACCCCGCTGTACCATGTAAGTATATGACACATAGTCCCACTCCTACACATTTCATAGTCTTTACTGACCTCCTCTTCAGGGAGTTTAGTATATTATGATGTTGTACCTGTACCCGTCCTACATATAAATGGAGCGAATCTCCACCTCTCATAAAGGTGTATCTACCTCTAAAAGTACTACCAATTTAAACCCAATTTGTAATCATAATAATTTATATAAAATGTTACCAGAGATGTATTCAATTCAGATTGACCCCGTGTTACATACAGAGGATGATTACTACTAAAGGAAAGAAACTACTATCTCATGTAAATTGCTCTAGGAGACCTTTTGTAACATACGACATTATTATGCTTTGATTATATCCAATACAAATTACCACACAAAAGATTAATACAAGGAGAATGGATGACCGCTCAATGGGAATTTATATATTATACAGATTACTGCAAATAGCCTCATATTATACATATAGTGTTGTCTAAAATTCTATGTGGTTTATTTCATCATATGTCCATGTGGTTTATAATATATTGGAAAAACCTCAACTACTTTTGTGAGAGGATGGCTAACCACAGGTTAAGTATTAGACTGGCATTAACAAAGGGACAGTATGATATACCAGTGGCTAGGCAATGGTTATAGAAGGAACATGGATTATCCTCTATCAGGACCATGCTCACTGAACAGGTCAACCCTCTCAGACGAGGGTGTGACAGAAATAGAAAACTACTTCAAAGAGAAAGCTACTGGATATACCAGTTGGACACCATCTAAGCCAAGGTCCTCAATAAGTCCTGTTTCTTAGCATGCTTCTTGTAAAGTAGTCTCTGCATACTGTAGATAAGGTTGACTTTCTGGCTCTGACACTGCTGTGCACTCAGTAGTTGTATATAGCAGGCTATTACCAATAAGCAGCACATATTGTTTCCTTCTTTTATTTATTTATTTATTTATCTTTTGATGTTTTTTTTCTCTTATTTTCTGGTATATTCTAACCTGGTCAAAGGCCATGAACCGTGGCAGGAGTATATGTTGCCATTCTGAGTGCAATGTGAAGTTTAACGGCTGCTGGCTATGTATACTGTCTGTCTTTACATGTGTATTAGAGAGGGTGGTCTCACCCATGAGTGACTTCCTACTGAGCGTGGGATTTGTATCTTGCTGGGGAATTGCAGCCTGGCAATCTCTTGGCCAGAGCCACCTATTCATTTATGCATGTTCTTTTCTATAGACAGCCGATTGCATTTGTATGCTGTTTTCGTCACTTATAACACTTTGCATTACAGTGAGATGGTTCTACATGCTGGACCAGGCATTATGACTTTGTCTGGGTGATGGGACCCCTCCACACATTTACAGTACCCCACAGAGTGGGGTTACTCTATCATTTTGCTCCACTCCATTGTGCCTATACGATAGTTTCTTACTAGTGTTGAGCGAGCATGCTCGGCCGATGCTCGGATCGGCTCGAGCATCGCTCTGCTCGGCACATGGCGGTACTCGTACGAGTACCGCATGTGCTCGCCCGCCATGTTCGGGTCTCCTCCCCGCACGTTTTGCGGCTGCTGCGCAGCCAATAAACGTGCAGGGAGGCTCTGACATCGGTGTAATGCCAGCAGCCATGTTGGCTGCTGGCATTACACTGATTGGCTGGCCAGAACCCGTGGTCGTGCCCTGATTCACAACCTCTAGAGGCTACCCAATCACAAGAAGATGACAGATGTGAACGGCATTTAAGGTCAAAGGAAGTAGTGGATGATGATGATGATGATGAGACACAGTTGCCATTAAATCAACCACTATTTCCGTCTCAAGACCTTGTTGAGGAGAATGTTATACAGTTGTCAATGACTGAGTATGTGGTGGGATCAAGACTTGAGGAGGATGATCAGAGTGAGGAAGTGGAGGAGGACTTGGTGGACGATGAGGTGACTGACCCCACCTGGGAAGGTGTAGAGCCGAGCGATGACAGCAGTCCTGAGGGTGAGCCATCTGCAGCACCGCAACAGGCTGGAAGAGGCAGTGGTGTGGCTACAGAAAGAAGGCGGACCGCACCAAACCGGCCCGCAAATGTTCCACGGAGCACCCCCTTGCGTAAATCTACCTTGCCAAAGGGTAGGTGTTCCGCGGTATGGCGTTTTTTTAAGGAAAGTGCGGACGACAAAAGAATTGTAGTTTGCAACCTGTGCCACACCAGAATGAGCCGAGGCATGAACACTAGAAACCTCACCACCACCAGCATGATCCGACACATGGCATCCAAGCACCGTAGTAAGTGGGAGGAACGCCTGGATCGCCCATCTGTGTCTGCAGGCCACACCACTGCCTCCTCTTCCCCTGTTTTCGGTGCCGGCCAATCGCCTGTCGAAGGCGCAGGCCCGCATACCTCCCGCCCTGCACCTGTACCATCTGAAGCACCATCAGCGACCACATCCACTTCCCTGTCCCAGCACAGCGTCCAAATGTCGTTACCCCAGGCATTTGAGCGCAAGAGAAAGTACCCAGCCACCCACCCACAGGCCATAGCACTAACCTCACACCTTTCAAAATTACTGGCCATCGAAATGCTGCCATTTAGGCTTGTGGACACTGAGTCCTTCCGCAGCCTGATGGCAGCAGCTGTCCCTCGGTACGCGGTCCCCAGCCGCCACTACTTTTCCCGGTGTGCCATCCCCGCATTACACCACCATGTGTCCCGTAACATCACCCGTGCCCTGACCAACGCAGTTACTGGGAAGGTCCACTTAACGACTGACACATGGACAAGTGCTTGTGGCCAGGGACGCTACATTTCCCTGACGGCACACTGGGTGAATGTCGTGGAGGCTGGGAGCGACTCGGACCCTGGGATGGCACGGGTGCTACCCACGCCGAGGATTGCGGGCCCTACCCTCATCAGGGTTTCCGCCAGCACCTACGTTATTGGCTCCTCCTCCTCTGTTTCCACCTCCGAATTCTCTACACGCAGCGCCACTCCCCCATCAGCCAGTAGCTGGAAGCAGTGTAGCACTGCAGTGGGGAAGCGTCAACAGGCCGTGCTGAAGCTGATCTGCCTTGGGGACAAACAGCACACGGCCTCAGAGCTGTTGCAGGGGATTAGTCACCAGACCGAGCAGTGGCTCTCGCCACTCAACCTGCAACCAGGCATGGTTGTGTGTGATAATGGGCGTAACTTGGTGGTGGCTTTGGAGCTCGGCAAGCTCACACACGTACCATGCCTAGCGCATGTATTTAATTTAGTGGTGCAGCGATTTCTAAAAACCTACCCCAATGTGCATGATCTCTTGACCAAGGTGCGCCGCGTGTGTGCACATTTCCGTAAGTCATCTACAGCTTCGGCCGGCCTGTTGAAGCTGCAGCAGCGCTTACAATTGCCAGCTCACCGGCTGCTGTGTGACGTGAGCACGCGCTGGAACTCCACCTTCCACATGTTGGCCCGGCTTTGTGAGCAGCAGAGGGCAGTAGTGGAGTACCAGCTGTTACACGGTCGTCGCCTCTCCGTTCAACTTCCTGTAATCAGAAGTGAGGAGTGGGAATGGATGTCAGACCTCTGCGAGGTTTTACGCAATTTTGAGGAATCGACACAGATGGTGAGCGGCGATAACGCTATTATCAGTGTAACCATCCCACTTCTGTGTCTACTGAAACGCTCGCTGCTCACAATTAAAACCGACGCTTTGCATGTGGAAGAGGTGGAAATGGGGGAGGAAGAGCTTACACAAGGTGATAGCCAGAGCACCCTCACTTCGTCTTCTCAGCGACAATTGGAGGAGGTGGAGGAGGAGGAGGAGGAGGAGGAGGAGGAAGACACGGTTGCCTCCGCTACAGAGGGTAGCCATGGAACTTTAGTTCCATCTCTTCAGCGTGGGTGGGCAGAAGAGGAGGAAGAGGATGAGGATATTGAGAGTCATCCTCCTGGTGAGGACAGCGAAATCTTGACTGTTGGTACTCTGGCACACATGGCTGACTTTATGTTAGGCTGCCTTTCCCATGACCCACGCGTTATACGCATTTTAAACAACACGGATTACTGGGTGTTCACCCTTCTGGACCCCCGCTACAAAGAGAATTTCTCATCTCTCATTCCTCCGGTGGAGAGGACAAGCAAAATGGTGCAATACCAGAAGGTTCTTGTTGAAAAATTGCTCCAAAATTTTCCATCTGACAACGCTGGCGGCAGAGTACGTGCTACCTTGGCCAACAGAGAAGGGGAGAAAAGGGGAGCACACAGCAGTTCCGAGAAAGGCAGGGCAACACTCTCCAAGGCGTGGGACACCTTCATGACACCCCGCCAGCACCCTCACCCTGATGCGCAGCCTAGTGTCACAAGGAGGGAAAAGTTTTGGAAGATGGTGAAGGAGTACGTAGCAGACCGTGTCAGCGTCCTCAATGATCCCTCTGTGCCTTACAACTACTGGGTGTCCAAGCTGGACACGTGGTATGAACTGGCACTCTACGCCTTGGAGGTGCTGGCCTGCCCTGCCGCCAGCGTTCTGTCTGAGCGGGTATTTAGTGCTGCTGGTGGCATCATAACAGATAAGCGTATCCGCCTTTCCACCGACAATGCTGATAGGTTGACACTTATAAAAATGAACAAGGCCTGGATTTCCCCTGACTTCTCCACTCCACTGGAGGAAAGCCCCGGGGGAACATAAACTCACTTTATATATGTTATTTACAATGATCTGAATACTCTGTATTCCCATTCACCCCTTCCACCCAAAAAACGGGTATATGGTTGACTCTTAATCTTCTCATCCTCCTCCTCCTCTTCCATATGCCCTGGGATATAATTTTTATATAGGGCCAGCTCACCAGCGGGCCCTGTGCTATAATTTTTATATAGGGCCAGCTCACCAGCGGGCCCTGTGATATAATTTTTATATAGGGCCAGCTCACCAGCGGGCCCTGTTTGACAATTTTTATATAGGTCAGCTCACCAGCGGGCCTTCTCATATAATGTTTTATTGGGTCAGCTCTCTAGCGGGCCCTCTCATATAATGTTTTATAGCGTCAGCTCACTAGCGGGCCTTCGCATATAATGTTTAGGATGGTCAGCTCTGCAGCAGACCCTCACCCATAATGTTTTAGATGGTCAGCTCAGCGCACGTTTCCCTCTTAATCATGGCCTCAGTTCAATAAAATCAAGGAAATTTTTGGGAGAATTTGCCTCTGTGCACGTTTCCCTCTTAATCATGGCCTCAGTTCTGAAAATCAAGGAAATTTTTGGGAGAATTTGCCTCTGCGCACGTTTCCCTCTTAATCATGGCCTCAGTTCTGAAAATCAAGGAAATTTTTGGGAGAATTTGCCTCTGCGCACGTTTCCCTCTTAATCATGGCCTCACTTCAGAAAATCAAGGAAATTTTTGGGAGAATTTGCAGATGATATACAAGTAAATATACAGCAAATATTGTTTGGTAACAATTTTTCGCCTAAAGTCGTTTTTATTTTCCTTTTTGTGTGTTTTATGGTCAGTCTGTAAAAATGGCGTACTACGGGCGAAACATCGTTCCCAGCAGCGACGTTGGAGTCCAAGATGCATCCAGACATCCTCCCTATGCTGTCCCTGAACCATTTCTGTGGTGTTTCCATCCTTTTCTTCCCTTTTCCTATGGACCAGGCACCCTCCCCTCATCAGAGCAGGGGGTGCCTGGTGTAATGCTCGAGTCCTCCCATTGACTTCAATGGGGCTCGGGTGCTCGGCCGAGCACTCGAGCCTCAGGGGGTGCTCGGTCAGAGCACCCGAACACCCGAGCATTGGGGTGCTCGCTCATCACTATTTCTTACATTTTTATTTCATTGAGTACTCTGCTATTTGCTGGAGTGCTTATTTTTGCTGCAGGCCTATATGACCTGACTATTACAAACTAGCAAATGCCAACATGTCCAATAGTTCATGGTGTCAACACTTTCTGATGCTTTGACCACTTAGATATAGCGATCGCGTTCATAGGATGTCGGTACACAAAATAATAGCTAATTTGCTGGATAAAATCTTTAGGTGCATGGGATAGCAAAGCCATTTTTGGTATATCGTAAGAAACTGTAATAAACTCGGACACCAGTCTTTTAGGCTGGGGAGTAAGAGAAGGGTATGTGACAACCAGAGCAAAGTGCTACAGCTCTGCACATGTTGAGCTTACTTTTGTGAAGGAGCAGCTGTGTAAAGCAGCACCTGCTCTGCAAAAACAGTGCCTGTGCCAAACATTGAATTTTTAACCCCCTTGACAGCGGCATAGATGCAGTTCATGGCCCTGTGAA
Source organism: Rhinophrynus dorsalis (assembly GCA_037306005.1). Classification (NCBI taxonomy): domain Eukaryota; kingdom Metazoa; phylum Chordata; class Amphibia; order Anura; family Rhinophrynidae; genus Rhinophrynus; species Rhinophrynus dorsalis. Next base: position 38,058,339 of record CM074722.1, on the reverse strand, counting down.
CATACCCCATAGAATAGTGAGGAGGTTTAGATTTTTCCAGATCACCAAGCATCGCCAGAACAGGTCCAACTGCGAAAAATCTTGAGCAGCGCCATGGCTGCATATCGCGGGTCGTGAGCGATGCCCCAGTGACACACACATTACATACGGCTTGAAGGCAATCAGATAAAATGTATATCTTTGATTTTACAAGAAACACACCTTTCCCCGGCAACATTGCACTGTTGCACGAGCGCCAAACAACCAAGCAGCATCTGTGCTGACAAACTAAATTCATTAGATGTCCGGAGACAGAATACTTTTGGGCTCATGCAATCTGTTCTGCATTTGCTTTTTGTACATTATTATATATTTAACAATTATATGTTATAAACACAATAGTCACTTGTATGTTGCACTGTTTAATTAACCAGGTGATGTCACGCTGCCACGAGAATGCCGGGTTTTGCCGGGCCAGCAGCATTTAGGATATATTAGGGGGGTCATTTGCCTACACTTGTTATCTTGAGAAAGGTTGTGTGATTATAACCGAAACGATGATCGCCTGAAAGGTCTTGCCCTTTACCTCCCATGGCTGTGGGCTGGGTGTAGGCATGACCCAAGCTATTAGGGGCCTTGGGATCCTGTAGATAGGTCAAAAGCCCAATTAATATAAGCTGTGACCTCACAATATGCCACCTTATGATGCTGTGAGAGTGATTATTTCAGGGTAAAAAGGTGGGTGGTAGGAAGTGGGGGGTAGGAATGTTATTGGTGGTTGGAGGGAAAGGGAAGGGAGAGGAATGGTGAGGATGGTTCCTATTGCCTCTATCTTCTCACAAAGGAAGAAGTGGCACACTAGCTGTAGTTAAAATATCTCCTCCTAAAATGTCCCCCTAAAAGTGTCAACTTTTGAAAACTAGACAACCCAGGCTTTCATTTTAGGTGCATTTTCTTATTTTTATTTTCACAAAGTAATTTTACCACCAATGCCTCTGAAAAACTGCAGTGAGTAAAACATTAAGCATTTTCCACATTTATCTTTCAATGTTACTGTGGATTTCAAGCACAGAATAGTTCCATATACAAAAAAATGCATTGATTAGTGTTCAGCTACGTTTTATGAGCACATCAATACCCCATATGGATAGGTTTGTCAGGGTTTGTAGGCGCTACGGGGCCCAAATTGGAACATGTGCATTTTCATTTTCACACATGGAAATTTCACAGTTTGCATAACTGGTGAAATTTCTCATTTGGACTGTGTACCAGCGCTTCACTTTAAAATTTACCCCTAAAAGTGTATATTTTTGAAAGTAGAGAACTCTGGCTTTCATTTTAGGTGCTTTTTCACATTTTGGACACTGTTATTTTTACCATCAATCCTTCTCAAATCCTTCAGTAAGAAAAACATTCTGCGTTTTTCACACACATATTTCAATGTTGCTGTGGATTTCAGGCACAGAATAGTGCTCAGTGTTCAGCTCCATCTTATGAGTACATCAATACCCCCATATGGATAGGTTTCTCAGGGTTTGGGGGAGATTCAGGGCCAATTTTTGAACAGACATGCCTCATTTGATTCACTTTTAAAAGGTCGCACGCGAGAGAGTGTGCAGCCAAGTGACAGAGCTACCGTGTCGCCTGGGTAAAAATGTAGACATGAAAGTCTTGCACTACATGACAGTGCGAGACTCTCATGTCGCGTACTAAAAGGTCGCATCAAATAATGTTTAACCCTTTGCCGCCAATATATCTATAGAACAACCGTTCTGCATGTACAGACTTTCTCTTTCAATTACCAGAGGAGTGCTCAAATGGGCGCCCACAGGGGCATTCATCCTCCTTTCTACACTTGTCAACCCATGGGTAAACTTAGTGGTTGGTCTAGGGGCACATTATGGCTTTGCGCCTAATTTCTGCAGACATCCAATGGTGCGCAACAAATCGTGTCCCACTGCTGTGTGGCCCTGTACCTCAAGGGGTTAAGAATTCTCCATTCAAGCCCATTATCCATGACACTTGGGTTTAGTGAAGACAAAGTCAATATTTCTTCCTCTCCCAGAAGCACTGAGTGAAACACTGACATCACCCAGGTCTTTAACATGACATGATTTTAATTTTTAGCAATAAAGACAAGCAGATCTCTTGTTACTGTATTTCAAGAGCGAATCTTATGTAGTAGTATATGACCTGGGTGGTTTGTCACTAAGGTGTGATCAAGTCTTTGTTAAACTCTCCAGTTCCTATGTTCTATATTGTGTCTATGCACTAAGGTGTTTGAAGCTGGAGAGATGTGAGTGCATAGGTTCTGTTTAATAACATAGGGAAAAGGAGAAGTTCCCATTTGCAATACCTTTATTGCATCTTGCCCAAAGATTATTTTTCTGGGGGGTGACATCAATAAAGTATAGATGATTAGGCTGAAAAAGGCATTCCTCCATCAAATTCAGCTTTTCCAATATCACCTTTTATCCAGAGGAAGGCAAACCCCCCAGTGGAAGCCATTTCTAGGTGACCTTAAAATGCTTCCAGACCCCAAAAGGCAGACTGAAATATATTGTAATAAATATCCTATCTGAATAGGCTTCAAGGAATAGGATAAGAACATTTCTTCCTCTCCCGGAAGTGTCTGGTGTGTACTTGCAATTAGAAACGTCGGCCTATTTGGTCAAATGGCTTGGTCACATAGGCACTCAAAGGGTTAAAGCTGCCAACCAGGCCTGGACACACTTCTCACTAGAATCCCATGTGGCCTTGTAGAGGAACGCAACCCAACACACGCGCACAAGCTGCGTCAGTAGTAGTTGTACCAGATTAAACCAGCCAGATGCATAGGCAAGTGACACACAGCCTCGTGATTATGTATCTGACTTATTACCTGCGTGATTCACAATTCCATCACTGTAAGGGTTAAGAGGCATATCCTATATAGCTGTCATGTGCAGTATAGTTGGCTGTGCACGCTGTAGTCATGTGCAGAGAGGACTATTGTCTGAATTTTGGAGCGGGCAGCTCCGTTATCAGCCTCGGCGTGGGCAGTCTCTACTGAGCATGACTGCACCGTGGCCATTGCTGGGGGGCACTATGGCCCATGTAGTTTTAACATATTACACTACAACCTATCCCGATGCTGTCAATTGTGCACAAAAACCAGTATGAAGATGTAAGTCGTTCAGGTTTACCCCTCCCCTCTACTTCAGTTTCACACACCAATCAATAGCCACTCGCCTTTTTCCTTTTACTTGGGGCAGCATGATGGGATAGCCGGGGAGGATTTGATGCAACCTTTTAGTAAGCGACATGAGAATCTCGCACTGCATGACAGCGCTTACCCCACTGGCACTCATAGGGTTAATCCGACCAAGTTAAAAAAAAAAAAGACCCTTGACAATAAACACTTACCAGTAATCCTGATGTCCAGTGGAGTTTTAAGCACCCTGGTCAGCTACTGTCCATCTTCTTCTTCAATATTCCTTCTTCTGTTCTCTCTAATCTTTCTTCTTATCTTCTTTTTTCCTGTAAAATAAAATAAAATCTCAATGCAAGTAAAAAAAAATGCCCCAAGATATGCCTGAGTTAACCCTTTGAGTGCCGGTGGGGCACCCCTCTGGGCTCAAAGGGTTAGATGCAGTGTATCATATGCTTTAAAAGTAATATTCAGCCATTCTGTTATAAAATAAATTAGTCATTTCTTTTAGTCAAGAAATAAAAGAACTTCAACTGCTCAAAGATATTTCCACTGCAGCCGCCTCCACCAGCTCTGCTGGCGGCAGCAGGAATGTCTTGTGGCACAGACCCCCATCCACTCCATCCAGGCCATTG